>JAKOGI010004774.1:7500-12500 GCA_029747015.1 Carnegiea gigantea | reverse complement strand
TCGTGAACGCTGGCCGCAGCCTGTGAACGCTGGCCGCAGCCTGTGAACGCTGGCCGCTTGTCCTGAACGCTGGCCGCAGCCTGTGAACGCTGGCCGCAGGGTGTGAACGCTGGCCGCTTGTCCTGAACGCTGGCCGCAGCCTGTGAACGCTGGCCGCTTGTCCTGAACGCTGGCCGCAGCCTGTGAAAGCTGGCCGCAGCCTGTGAACGCTGGCCGCTTGTCCTGAACGCTGGCCGCGGCCTGTGAACGCTGGCCGCTTGTCCTGAACGCTGGCCGCAGCCTGTGAACGCTGGCCGCAGCATGTGAACGCTGGCCGCTTGTCCTGAACGCTGGCCGCAGCCTGTGAACGCTGGCCGCAGCCTGTGAACGCTGGTCGCTTGTCCTGAACGCTGGCCGCAGCCTGTGAACGCTGGCCGCAGGTCCTGAACGCTGGCCGCAGCCTTTGAACGCTGGCCGCTTGTCCTGAACGCTGGCCGCAGCCTGTGAACGCTGGCCGCTTGTCCTGAACGCTGGCCGCAGCCTGTGAACGCTGGCCGCTGTCCTGTGAACGCTGGCCGATGGCCTGTGAACGCTGGCCGCAGGCCGTGACCTGTCCCAGCTGAGTATGAAAAATCGGCACGGTTGATGTCCACTCCGGGCACGACCGCCAAACCTCCTGAAGCTCTCTAGGGGGATGGTCCGGGCGGAGGATGAAAAATAGGCACGGTTGATGTCCACTCCGGGCACGGCCACCAAACCTCCTGAAGCTCTCTAGGGGGATGGCCCGGGCGGAGTATGAAAAATCGGCACGGTTGATGTCCACTCCCGGCACGGCCACGAAAGCTCGTTGTGCTCTTTAGGGGGAAGGTGATTGAGCTAGTGCCCCGCCCCGTCCGCGACCCGAGCAGGATGAACGAGGGTGAGTGACACCCCGCCCCCGGCCCCGTGACCCCCCCGCGCGCATTATAATCTTTGACAGGGCGCAGGGCGCAGGGCGCAGGGACGCAGGGGCGCGGGGGCGGACTTGACGGACTTGAGCGGACCTTGGGAGGACTGGGCGAAGGGAGGGTCGAGAGCTAGGCCCCGTGGCGTGCCGCGTGCCCCCATATTGGTGCCCCAAGTCCCGAACGTCGATGCCAAGGCATGCCACCGAGTCCCGGGGAGCGGCCCCGTGCACGGCCGAGGCCTGCCCCCGCGTCCCGCACATCGGCCCCGGGGCATGCCCCCGTGCATCGCCTCTAGAACGCCCCCGGAGCAAGGCCAAGGCATGCCCCCCGAGTCCCGCCCATCGCCCCGTGGCAAGGCCAAGGCATGCCCCCGAGTCCCGCACATCGCCCCGGGCCGTGCCCCCGTGTCCCGAGGAACGCCCCCAAACGGCCCCGGTGCATGCCCAAGGCGTGCCCCCGCGTCCCGAGGATCGGCCCCGGTCCATGCCCAAGGCGTGCCCCCCGGGTCCCGAGGAAGGCCCCCGGAACGGCCCCGGTGCATGGCAACGGCATGCCCCCGAGTCCCGCACCTCGCCCCGGGGCGTGCCCCCGAGTCCCGAGGAACGCCCCGGTGCATGCCCAAGGCATGGCCCCGAGTCCCGCACGTCGCCCCGGAACGGCCCGGGGCGCGGCCAAGGCATGGCCCCGAGTCCCGGGGAACGCCCTCAGAACGGCCCCGGTGCATGGCCCCGCGTCCCGCACATCGCCCCGAAACGGCCCCGGTGCATGCCCAAGGCATGCCCCTGAGTCCCGAGGAAAGCCCCCACAACGGCCCCGGTGCATGGCCGAGGCATGCCCCCGGGTCCCGAGGACCGGCCCCGGGGGGCCCCGGGGCATGCCCCCGGGTCCCGAGGGTCGGACCCGGGGCATGCCCCCGAGAGCGTCCACGCACGCTGCCGGACGCCCACGGCAGCATCCATGCATGCCGGGCAGCGCCCGGGCATGCTGTCGCTGGGTGCCGGGGGCTGCCGGGGGGTGCTGGCGCAGCTGGAGACGCTGGCGGCCAGCCCTGTGAACTCTGGCCGCTTGTCCCCCTGGACGCCTGGCCGCAGCCTGTGAACGCTGGCCGCTTGTCCTGGACGCTGGCCGCAGGCCTGAACGCTGGCCGCAGGCTGTGAACGCTTTTGGCCGCAGCCCTGTGAACGCTTGCCGCCATTGTCCTGGACCGCTGGCCGCAAAGCTGTGAACGCTGGCGCATACCTGGTGAACGCTGGCCGCTTGTGCTGGAGCTGGCCGCAGGCTGTGAACGCTGTCCCAGCAGCCCTGTTAAGCTGGCCGCTTGTCCTGGACGCTGTCCGCAGGCTGTGTAACGCCTGGGCCGCAGCCCTGTGGTGACGCTGGCCGCTTGTCCTGGACCGCTGGCCGCAAAGGCTTGTGCACGCTAGGCCGCAGCCCTGGGAACGCTGGCGCTTGTCCTGGACGCTGCCGCAAGCCCTGGAGCGCTGGGCAGCAGCCCCTGGAACGCTGGCCGCAGGGCCCTGAACGTGGCCGCAGCCCCGGCGAACGCCCGAAAGCCGTCCCGAGAAAAAATCCCCGTATTTTTGTCGTGCGTTTTTCCCCAAATTTTGTCCACCCCTTCCCCACGATTTTTAGAGGATTTACAAGCTTTGTCCCGCATTTTTCTGATTTTTTTCCGATTTTTAGGATTTTTTTTCGTTTTCGACTTTAAAAAATCATAAAAAATAGCTCGGGTGTCCGAAAAATTCCGAAAAAATATTTTTTAGTAATTTCTCATCATGATCTTTCCAATGGTACCATTGGTTGCTGCTGAAACATTCTAAATCTTCAAAAACCCCCAGTATGATTTTTCGTCCCAGTTGATGTCTACTGGGGGCAGAGCCAGTAGAGTTATAAGAGCTCTTTTTAGATAGGGGGGAGGTGCTTGGCAAGCACTGGGCAGCCAAGCAGGGCAGCGCAGCCATCGCCATGTCATGGCAATGGCATGGCATGATGTTCCAAAGCCTTGTTGCCATGGGCTTCCTGGCACGAACCTTGGCGGGCGGATGCGGGACCACCCCGTTGGTCCGGGTTTTGCCTCGGAAGCTGACTAGCATGAAAATTTTTGATAATCATCGATGAGTGCGGGAATCTGGTGCTATGGCGAGTTCCTACCTTCCGAGGCACCGTGGGTGACCCTGACGCCCGTCTTCGGTGTCATTCCCTAGGCTTCTAGGATGCCATCACGGGTGGGGTCCTTGCCCCCCCTCACCCGAGAACGGTGATCACCCCCACGTGGGCAGGGGTGATTGTCGGTGAATTCCCGCGGCCCACCGTCCCTTCTTTCTTGACCCGGCCCCTTGCTCCCTGACATCATTTCTGTTGCTCGACATGCCCCGTCCTGGGGGCGGACGGCGGACGCACTGGCTTGTGGGATTTAAGCGGGGGCGGGTTGCCTTCCACGTGCGGGCTGAACGTCGCAAGCGCGGTGACAGGAGAGGCGACGCGGGATGGTCTGGACGCCACGCGGTTGTGAGAAGCCCTGTGATCGGTGAGTGAGGGCCTAGACGCTTGAGCTTGTAAGCCCCTCGCGCCCGTGAGGCACTGCCACTAACGGGGTGGAAGGCTTGTCTTGAGCCGATCCGTGCGACGACGGCGGGGTTGATCGCTCCGGTGGTGGAAGCCGACGATCGGTGAGTGAGGGCCTAGACGCTTGAGCTTGTAAGCCCCTCGCGCCCATGAGGCCGAAGTACACGAACGGAGTGGGAGGCCCTTCCCGAGGAGCACTTCCAAGGGCGCGACCTGAGGCCTGCGCGGGGCGGGGAGGGCCCTTCGCATCGGGGTTTTGCCGGGGGGGATGCCGTTGCGCCCCTCGTCCCTTGTTTCTATGACATGGCCCCTTGCTCTTGACATTGCCTTTCTGTTGCTTTGAACGACCACCCCCCACCGTCCCGGGGCGGACGGCGAGTACGCCTGGCTGTGGGATTTGCGCGGAGGCGTGTTGCCTTCCACGTGCGGGCTGACCGTCGCAAGCGCGGTGACAGGAGAGGCGACGCTGGATGGGCTGAACGCCCCGGTTGTGAGAAGCCTTTGATCGTAAGTGAGGGCCTAGACCTCTTGAGCTTGTAAGCCCTCGCCAGCCCTGAGGCACTGCCACGAACTGGGGTGGAAGGCATTGTCTTATGAGGAGCCGATCCGTGCGACGACGAGCGGGGTTGATCGCTCCCGGTGGTGGAAGCCGATGATCGGTGAGTGAGGCCCTAGACGCTTGAGCTTGTAAGCCCCTCGCGCCCGTGAGGCCGAAGTACACGAACGGAGTGGGAGGCCCTTCCCGAGGAGCACTTCCTAGGGCGCGCCATGAGGCCTGCGCGGGGCGGGGAGTGCCCTTTGCATCGGGATTATGCCGGTGGGAATGCCGTTGTGCCGCGGGGTGGGGGGTCACCTCCCCTCCTCAAAATCCAACCCGATTTCCGTCGAGATCCCCCCGAAAACCCCTTGTTCACACCACCTTCCTTCCCCTCCCGAAAACCCCTTGTCCCCCCCAGCTTACTTCCCCCTCTCGCCCCACTCCACTTGAAAGCACCCTGACAACCCTCCCCTCGTCCCGAGGCGGACGCGCTGGCTGGGGGATTTACGCGGAGGCGTGTTGCCTACCACGTGCGGGCTGACTGTCGCAAGCGAGGTGACAGGTGAGGCGATGCGGGATGGGCCGGAAGCCCCGGTAGTGGAAGCCGACTATCGGTGAGTGAGGGCCTAGACGCTTGAGCTTGTAAGCCCCTCGCGCCCGTGAGGCCGAAGTACACGAACGGGGTCGAAGGCTTGTCTCGAGGAGCCGATCCGTGTGACGACGGCGGGTTTGATCGCTCCGGTAGTGGAAGCCGATGATCGGTGAGTGAGGGCCTAGACGCTTGAGCTTGTAAGCCCCTCGCGCCCGTGAGGCCGAAGTACACGAACGGAGTGGGAGGCCCTTCCCGAGGAGCACTTCCGAGGTCGCGACATGAGGCCTGCGCGGGGCGGGGAATGCCCTTTGCGTCGGGATTTTGCCGGTGGTCGTGCCGAGGGGGTGACCTTTCCTCCTCAAAATCCAACCCCATTTCC
>JAKOGI010004773.1:15000-20883 GCA_029747015.1 Carnegiea gigantea | reverse complement strand
ACATCTGTTAAAAGAGAACGCAGGTGTCCTAAGATGAGCTCAACGAGAACAGAAATCTCGTGTGGAACAGAAGGGTAAAAGCTCGTTTGATTCTGATTTTCAGTACGAATACGAACCGTGAAAGCGTGCCCTAACGATCCTTTAGACCTTCGGAATTTGAAGCTAGAGGTGTCAGAAAAGTTACCACAGGGATAACTGGCTTGTGGCAGCCAAGCGTTCATAGCGACGTTGCTTCTTGATCCTTCGATGTCGGCTCTTCCTATCATTGTGAAGCAGAATTCACCAAGTGTTGGATTGTTCACCCACCAATAGGGAACGTGAGCTGGGTTTAGACGGTCGTGAGACAGGTTAGTTTTACCCTACTGATGACAGTGTCGCGATGGTAATTCAACCTAGTACGAGAGGAACCGTTGATTCGCACAATTGGTCATCGCGCTTGGTTGAAAAGCCAGGGGCGCGAAGCTACCGTGCGCTGGATTATGACTGAACGCCTCTAAGTCAGAATCCGGGCCAGAAGCGCCGCATGCGCCCGCCGCCCGATTGCCGACCCGCAGTAGGGGCCTCGGCCCCCAAGGGCACGTGTCGTAGGCAAAGCCAGCGCGGCGGATGCGCCGCGAGGGCCGCCTTGAAGTACAATTCCTACCGAGCGGCGGGTTGAATCCTTTGCAGACGACTTAAATACGCGAAGGGGTATTGTAAGTGGCAGAGTGGCCTTGCTGCCACGATCCACTGAGATTCAGCCCTATGTCGCTTCGATTCGTCCCTCCCCCTCCCGAGTCTACTCCTCAACTCAACTCCCCCGCTCCCGGGAGGTTTGCGACCGGGGCCGGGACGGCGGGAGAATACGCCAAGTCATGATCGGAGTGCCGAGTCCCGAGGAAGTTGTGCTCGGTGCCGCGGCCCGAGGAAAATAGCGCAGGCCACCATGGCGAAAAAACATTCCAAGTCATGGGAGGGCCGAGCCCCCGAGGGAAAAACGTTCGAAGTCACGGAGCCTCCACGGCCCTGGTTCAATTCTCCTGAAGGTCATGGGCGAGCCTAAGTCCCGAGGGGAAAAAAAAAAAAAAAAAAAAGACTCCAAGTCACGGCGGGGGTAGGCGGCGAGGCGACGGAACGCCCCCAAGACGGCCCCGGTGCGAAGCCCGAGGCATGCCCCCGAAACGGCCCCGGTGCATGGCCAGGGCATGCACCGGAACGGCCCCGCAGCAAGGCCAGGTCATGCCCCCGGGTCCCGAGGAAGGCCCCCGAGACGGCGCCGGTGCATGGCCAAGGCATGCCCCCGGGTCACGAGGAACGCCCCCAGACGGCCCCGGTGCACGCCCGAGGCGTGCCCCCGCGTCCCGAGGAACGCCCCCAGAACGGCCCCGGTGCACGCCCGAGGCGTGCCCCCCGGGTCCCGAGGAAGGCCCCCGGTGCATGGCCAAGGCAGCCCCCCGAGTCCCGCACCTCGCCCCGGGGCGTGCCCCCGAGTCCCGAGGAACGCCCCGGTGCATGCCCAAGGCATGGCCCCGAGTGCCGCACGTCGCCCCGGAACGGCCCCGGGGCTTGCCCCCGAGTCCCGGAAAACGGCCCCGGTGCACGGCCAAGGCATGGCCCCGAGTCCCGCACCGCGCCACGGAACGGCCCCGGTGCACGGCCAAGGCGTGCCCCCGAGTCCCGCACCGCGCCCCGGAACGGCCCCGGTGCACGCCCAAGGCGTGCCCCCGAGTCCCGGGGAACGCCCTCAGAACGGCCCCGGTGCATGGCCCGCGTCCCGCACATCGCCCCGAAACGGCCCCGGTGCATGGCCAAGGCATGCCCCCGAGTCCCGAGGAAGGCCCCCAAAACGGCCCCGGTGGATGGCCGAGGCATGCCCCCGGGTCCCAAGGACCGGCCCCGGGGCATGCACCCGAGAGCGTCCACGCACGCTGCCGGACGCCCACGGCAGCATCCCGGCATGTCGGGCAGCGTCCGGGCATGCTGTCGCTGGCAGCCGGGGAGTGCTGGATGCTGGCCGCAGGCTGTGAACGCTGGCCGCAGCCCTGTGAACGCTGGCCGCTTGTCCTGAACGCTGACCGCAGCCTGTGAACGCTGGCCGCAGGCTGTGAACGCTGGCCGCTTGTCCTGAACGCTGGCCGCAGCCTGTGAACGCTGGCCGCTAGTCCTGAACGCTGGCCGCAGCCTGTGAACGCTGGCCGCTTGTCCTGAACGCTGGCCGCAGCCTGTGAACGCTGGCCGCAGCCTGTGAACGCTGGCCGCTTGTCCTGAACGCTGGCCGCGGCCTGTGAACGATGGCCGCTTGTCCTGAACGCTGGCCGCAGCCTGTGAACGCTGGCCGCCGCCTGTGAACGCTGGCCGCTTGTCCTGAACGCTGGCCGCTTGTCCTGAACGCTGGCCGCAGCCTGTGAACGCTGGCCGCTTGTCCTGAACGCTGGGCGCAGCCTGTGAACGCTGGCCGCTGGTCCTGAACGCTGGCCGCAGCCTGTGACCGCTGGCCGCAGCCTGTGAACGCTGGCCGCTTGTCCTGAACGCTGGCCGCAGCCTGTGAACGCTGGCCGCTTGTCCTGAACGCTGGCCGCAGCCTGTGAACGCTGGCCGCTTCTCCTGAACGCTGGCCGCAGCCTGTGAACGCTGGCTGCTTGTCCTGAACGCTGGCCGCAGGCTGTGAACGCTGGCCGCTTGTCCTGAACGCTGGCCGCAGCCTGTGAACGCTGCCCGCTTGTCCTGAACGCTGGCCGCAGCCTGTGAACGCTGGCCGCAGGCTGTGAACGCTGGCCGCTTGTCCTGAACGCTGGACGCTTGTCCTGAACGCTGGCCGCAGCCTGTGAACGCTGGCCGCAGCCTGTGAACGCTGGCCGCTTGTCCTGAACGCTGGCCGCAGCCTGTGAACGCTGGCCGCAGGGTGTGAACGCTGGCCGCTTGTCCTGAACGCTGGCCGCAGCCTGTGAACGCTGGCCGCTTGTCCTGAACGCTGGCCGCAGCCTGTGAACGCTGGCCGCAGGCTGTGAACGCTGGCCGCTTGTCCTGACCGCTGGCCGCTTGTCCTGACCGCTGGCCGCAGCCTGTGAACGCTGGCCGCTTGTCCTGAACGCTGGCCGCAGCCTGTGAACGCTGGCCGCAGGCTGTGAACGCTGGCCGCTTGTCCTGAACGCTGGCCGCTTGTTCTGAACGCTGGCCGCAGCCTGTGAACGCTGGCCGCAGCCTGTGAACGCTGGCCGCTTGTCCTGAACGCTGGCCGCAGGCCTGTGAACGCTGGCCGCTGCTCCTGAACGATGGCCGCTGCCTGTGAACGCTGGCCGCAGGCCTGTGAACGCTGGCCGCTTGTCCTGAACGCTGGCCGCAGGCTGTGAACGCTGGCCGCTTGTCCTGAACGCTGGCCGCAGCCTGTGAACGCTGGCCGCTGTCCTGTGAACGCTCGCCGCTGGCCTGTGAACGCTGGCCGCAGGCCGTGACCTGTCCCAGCTGAGTATGAAAAATCGGCACGGTTGATGTCCACTCTGGGCACGGCCACCAAACCTCCTGAAGCTCTCTAGGGGGATGGTCCGGGCGGAGTATGAAAAATAGGAACGGTTGATGTCCACTCCGGGCACGGCCACCAAACCTCCTGAAGCTCTCTAGGGGGATGGCCCGGGCGGAGTATGAAAAATCGGCACGGTTGATGTCCACTCCGGGCACGGCCAAGAAAGCTCGTTGTGCTCTTTAGGGGGAAGGTGATTGAGCTAGTGCCCCGCCCCGTCCGCGACCCGAGCAGGATGAACGATGGTGAGTGACACCCCGCCCCCGGCCCAGTGACCCCCCCGCGCGCATTATAATCTTTGACAGGGCGCAGGGCGCAGGGACGCAGGGGCGCGGGGGCGGACTTGACGGACTTGACGGACTTGAGCGGACCTTGGGCGGACTGGGCGAAGGAAGGGTCGAGAGCTAGGCCCCGTGGCGTGCCGCGTGCCCCCATATTGGTGCCCCAAGTCCCGAACGTCGATGCCAAGGCATGCCCGCGAGTCCCGGGGAGCGGCCCCGTGCACGGCCGAGGCCTGCCCCCGCGTCCCGCACATCGGCCCCGGGGCATGCCCCCGTGCATCGCCTCTAGAACGCCCCCCGAAGCAAGGCCAAGGCATGCCCCCCGAGTCCCGCCCATCGCCCCGTGGCAAGGCCAAGGCATGCCCCCGAGTCCCGCACATCGCCCCGGGCCGTGCCCCCCGGGCCCGAGGAACGCCCCCAAACGGCCCCGGTGCATGCCCAAGGCGTGCCCCCGCGTCCCGAGGATCGGCCCCGGTCCATGCCCAAGGCGTGCCCCCCGGGTCCCGAGGAAGGCCCCCGGAACGGCCACGGTGCATGGCCACGGCATGCCCCCGAGTCCCGCACCTCGCCCCGGGGCGTGCCCCCGAGTCCCGAGGAACGCCCGGGTGCATGCCCAAGGCATGGCCCCGAGTCCCGCACGTCGCCCCGGAACGGCCCCGGGGCGCGGCCAAGGCATGGCCCCGAGTCCCGGGGAACGCCCTCAGAACGGCCCCGGTGCATGGCCCCGAGTCCCGCACATCGCCCCGAAACGGCCCTGGTGCATGCCCAAGGCATGCCCCTGAGTCCCGAGGAAGGCCCCCACAACGGCCCCGGTGCATGGCCGAGGCATGCCCCCGGGTCCCGAGGACCGGCCCCGGGGGGCCCCGGGGCATGCGCCCGGGTCCCGAGGGTCGGCCCCGGGGCATGCCCCCGAGAGCGTCCACGCACGCTGCCGGACGCCCACGGCAGCATCCATGCCTGCCGGGCAGCGTCCGGGCATGCTGTCGCTGGGTGCCGGGGGCTGCCGGGGGGTGCTGGATGCTGGCCGCAGGCTGTGAACGCTGGCCGCAGCCCTGTGAACGCTGGGCGCTTGTCCTGGACGCTGGCCGCAGGCTGTGAACGCTGGCCGCAGCCCTGTGAACGCTGGCCGCTTGTCCTGGACGCTGGCCGCAGGCGGTGAACGCTGGCCGCAGGCTGTGAACGCTGGCCGCAGCCCTGTGAACGCTGGCCGCTTGTCCTGGACGCTGGCCGCAGGCTGTGAAAGCTGGCCGCAGCCTGTGAACGCTGGCCGCAGCCCTGTGAACGCTGGCCGCTTGTCCTGGACGCTGGCCGCAGGCTCTGAACGCTGGCCGCAGCCCTGTGAACGCTGGCCGCTTGTCCTGGACGCTGGCCGCAGCCCCTGGACGCTGGGCGCAGCCCCTGGACGCTGGCCGCAGGCCGCAGCCCCGCGAACGCCCGAAAGCCGTCCCGAGAAAAAATCCCCGTATTTTTGTCGTGCGTTTTTCCCCAAATTTTGTCCACCCCTTCCCCACGATTTTAGAGGATTTACAAGCTTTGTCCCGCATTTTTCTGATTTTTCTCCGATTTTTAGGATTTTTTTCGTTTTCGACTTTAAAAAATCATAAAAAATAGCTCGGGTGTCCGAAAAATTCCGAAAAAATATTTTTAGTAATTTCACATCATGATCTTTCCAATGGTACCATTGGTTGCTGCTGAAACATTCTAAATCTTCAAAAAAACCCCAGTATGATTTTTCGTCACAGTTGATGTCTACTGGGGGCAGAGCTAGTAGAGTTATAAGAGCTCTTTATAGGGGAGGTGCTTGGCAAGCAGCTGGGGCAGCAGCAGGGTCAGCCGCAGCCATCGCCCATGCATGGCATGGCATGGCATGATGTCAAAGGCCTTGTTGCCATGGCTTCCTTGAACCGAACCTTGGCGGGCGGATGAGGGACCACCCCGGGGGTCGGGTTTTGCCTCGGGAAGCGTGACTAGCATGAAAATTGTTGGATATCGATCGATGGAGTGCGGGAATCGTTGCTCTGCTAGTTCCTACCTTCCGAGGCACCGGTGGTGCTCCTGACGCCCGTCTTCGGTGGCATTCCCTAGCTTCTAGGATGCCATCACGGG
>JAKOGI010004773.1:0-5000 GCA_029747015.1 Carnegiea gigantea | reverse complement strand
GAACGCTGGCCGCAGCCTGTGAACGCTGGCCGCTTGTCCTGAACGCTGCCCGCAGCCTGTGAACGCTGGCCGCGGCCTGTGAACGCTGGCCGCTTGTCCTGAACGCTGGCCGCAGCCTGTGAACGCTGGCCGCAGGCTGTGAACGGTGGCCGCTTGTCCTGAACGCTGGCCGCAGCCTGTGAACGCTGGCCGCTTGTCCTGAACGCTGGCCGCAGCCTGTGAACGCTGGTCGCAGGCTGTGAACGCTGGCCGCTTGTCCTGAACGCTGGCCGCTTGTCCTGAACGCTGGCCGCAGCCTGTGAACGCTGGCCGCTTGTCCTGACCGCTGGCCGCAGCCTGTGACCGCTGGCCGCAGCCTGTGAACGCTGGCCGCTTGTCCTGAACGCTGGCCGCAGCCTGTGAACGCTGGCCGCAGGCTGTGAACGCTGGCCGCTTGTCCTGAACGCTGGCCGCAGGCTGTGAACGCTGGGCGCTTGTCCTGAACGCTGGCCGCAGCCTGTGAACGCTGGCCGATTGTCCTGAACGCTGGCCGCAGGCTGTGAACGCTGGCCGCTTGTCCTGAACGCTGGCCGCAGCCTGTGAACGCTGGCCGCGTGTCCTGAACGCTGGCCGCAGCCTCTGAACGCTGGCCGCAGCCTGTGAACGCTGGCCGCCTGTCCTGAACGCTGGCCGCAGCCTCTGAACGCTGGCCGCAGCCTGTGAACGCTGGCCGCCTGTCCTGAACGCTGGCCGCAGCCTGTGAACGCTGGCCGCTGTCCTGTGAACGCTGGCCGCTGGCCTGTGAACGCTGGCCGCAGGCCGTGACCTGTCCCAGCTGAGTATGAAAATCGGCACGGTTGATGTCCACTCCGGGCACGGCCACCAAACCTCCTGAAGCTCTCTAGGGGGATGGTCCGGGCGGAGTATGAAAAATAGGCACGGTTGATGTCCACTACGGGCACGGCCACCAAACCTCCTGAAGCTCTCTAGGGGGATGGCCCGGGCGGAGTATGAAAAATCGGAACGGTTGATGTCCACTCCGGGCACGGCCACGAAAGCTCGTTGTGCTCTTTAGGGGGAAGGTGATTGAGCTAGTGCCCCGCCCCGTCCGCGACCCGAGCAGGATGAACGACGGTGAGTGACACCCCGCCCCCGGCCCCGTGACCCCCCCGCGCGCCTTATAATCTTTGACAGGGCGCAGGGCGCAGGGACGCAGGGGCGCGGGGGCGGACTTGACGGACTTGAGCGGACCTTGGGAGGACTGGGCGAAGGAAGGGTCGAGAGCTAGGCCCCGTGGCGTGCCGCGTGCCCCCATATTGGTGCCCCAAGTCCCGAACGTCGATGCCAAGGCATGCCCCGAGTCCCGGGGAGCGGCCCCGTGCACGGCCGAGGCCTGCCCCCGCGTCCCGCACATCGGCCCCGGGGCATGCCCCCGTGCATCGCCTCTAGAACGCCCCCGAAGCAAGGCCAAGGCATGCCCCCCGAGTACCGCCCATCGCCCCGTGGCAAGGCCAAGGCATGCCCCCGAGTCCCGCACATCGCCCCGGGCCGTGCCCCCGGGTCCCGAGGAACGCCCCCAAACGGCCCCCGTGCATGCCCAAGGCGTGCCCCCGCGTCCCGAGGATCGGCCCCGGTCCATGCCCAAGGCGGGCCCCCCGGGTCCCGAGGAAGGCCCCCGGAACGGCCCCGGTGCATGGCCACGGCATGCCCCCGAGTCCCGCACCTCGCCCCGGGGCGTGCCCCCGAGTCCCGAGGAACGCCCCGGTGAATGCCCAAGGCATGGCCCCGAGTCCCGCACGTCGCCCCGGAACGGCCCCGGGGCGCGGCCAAGGCATGGCCCCGAGTCCCGGGGAACGCCCTCAGAACGGCCCCGGTGCATGGCCCCGCGTCCCGCACATCGCCCCGAAACGGCCCCGGTGCATGCCCAAGGCATGCCCCTGAGTCCCTAGGAAGGCCCCCACAACGGCCCCGGTGCATGGCCGAGGCATGCCCCCGGGTCCCGAGGACCGGCCCCGGGGGGCCCCGGGGCATGCCCCCGGGTCCCGAGGGTCGGCCCCGGGGCATGCCCCCGAGAGCGTCCACGAACGCTGCCGGACGCCCACGGCAGCATCCATGCATGCCGGGCAGCGTCCGGGCATGCTGTCGCTGGGTGCCGGGGGCTGCCGGGGGGTGCTGGATGCTGGCCGCAGGCTGTGAACGCTGGCCGCAGCACTGTGAACGCTGGCCGCTTGTCCTGGACGCTGGCCGCAGGCTGTGAACGCTGGCCGCAGCCCTGTGAACGCTGGCCGCAGGTCCTGAACGCTGGCCGCAGCCTGTGAACGCTGGCCGCAGCCTGTGAACGCTGGCCGCAGCCCGGTGAACGCGGGCCGCTTGTCCTGAACGCTGGCCGCAGCCTGTGAACGCTGGCCGCTTGTCCTGAACGCTGGCCGCAGCCTGTGAACGCTGGCCGCAGGCTTGTGAACGCTGGCCGCTTGTCCTGAACGCTGGCCGCTGCCTGTGAACGCTGGCCGCAGCCTGTGAACGCTGGCCGCTTGTCCTGAACGCTGGCCGCAGGCTGTGAACGCTGGCCGCAGCGTGTGAACGCTGGCCGCTTGTCCTGAACGCTGGCCGCAGCCTGTGAACGCTGGCCGCAGCCTGTGAACGCTGGCCGCTTGTCCTGGACGCTGGGCGCAGCCCCTGGACGCTGGGCGCAGCCCCTGGACGCTGGCCGCAGGGCCCTGAACGCTGGCCGCAGGCCCGCGAACGCCCGAAAGCCGTCCCGAGAAAAAATCCCCGTATTTTTGTCGTGCGTTTTTCCCCAAATTTTGTCCACCCCTTCCCCACGATTTTTAGAGGATTTACAAGCTGTGTCCCGCATTTTTCTGATTTTTCTCCGATTTTTAGGATTTTTTTTCGTTTTCGACTTTAAAAAATCATAAAAAATAGCTCGGGTGTCCGAAAAATTCCGAAAAAAAATTTTTTAGTAATTTCACATCATGATCTTTCCAATGGTACCATTGGTTGCTGCTGAAACATTCTAAATCTTCAAAAAAACCCCAGTATGATTTTTCGTCACAGTTGATGTCTACTGGGGGCAGAGCCAGTAGAGTTATAAGAGCTCTTTATAGGGGAGGTGCTTGGCAAGCAGCTGGGGAAGCAGCAGGGTCAGCGGCAGCCATCGCCCATGCATGGCATGGCATGGCATGATGTCAAAGGCCTTGTTGCCATGGCTTCCTTGCACCGAACCTTGGCGGGCGGATGAGGGACCAACCCGGGGGTCGGGTTTTGCCTCGGGAAGCGTGACTAGCATGAAAATTGTTGGATATCGATCGATGGAGTGCGGGAATCGTTGCTATGCTAGTTCCTACCTCCCGAGGCACCGGTGGTGCTCCTGACGCCCGTCTTCGGTGGCATTCCCTAGGCTTCTAGGATGCCATCACGGGTGGGGGCCTTGCCCCCCCTCACCCGAGAACGGTGATCACCCACACGTGGGCAGGGGTGATTGTCGGTGAATTCCCGCGGCCCACCGTCCCTTCTTTCTTGACCCGGCCCCCTTGCTCCCTGACATCATTTCTGTTGCTCGACATGCCCCGTCCTGGGGGCGGACGGCGGACGCACTGGCTTGTGGGATTCAAGCGGGGGCGTGTTGCCTTCCACGTGCGGGCTGACCGTCGCAAGCGCGGTGACAGGAGAGGCGACGCGGGATGGGCTGGACGCCCCGGTTGTGAGAAGGCTGTGATCGGTGAGTGAGGGCCTAGACGCTTGAGCTTGTAAGCCCCTCGCGCCCGTGAGGCACTGCCACGAACGGGGTGGAAGGCTTGTCTTGAGGAGCAGATCCGTGCGACGACGGCGGGGTTGATCGCTCCGGTGGTGGAAGCCGACGATCGGTGAGTGAGGGCCTAGACGCTTGAGCTTGTAAGCCCCTCGCGCCCGTGAGGCCGAAGTACACGAACGGAGTGGGAGGCCCGTCCCGAGGAGCACTTCCAAGGGCGCGACCTGAGGCCTGCGCGGGGCGGGGAGTGCCCTTCGCATCGGGATTTTGCCGGTGGGGATGCCGTTGCGCCCCTCGTCCCTTGTTTATTGACATGGCCCCTTGCTCCTTGACATTGCCTTTCTGTTGCTTGACGACCCACCTCCCCCCGTCCCGGGGCGGACGGCGGACGCACTGGCTGTGGGATTTGCGCGGAGGCGTGTGGCCTTCCACGTGCGGGCTGACTGTCGCAAGCGCGGTGACAGGAGAGGCGACGCGGGATGGGCTGGACGCCCCGGTTGTGAGAAGCCTGTGATCGGTGAGTGAGGGCCTAGAAGCTTGAGCTTGTAAGCCCCTCGCGCCCGTGAGGCACTGCCACGAACGGGGTGGAAGGCTTGTCTTGAGGAGCCGATCCGTGCGACGACGGCGGGGGTGATCGCTCCGGTGGTGGAAGCCGACGATCGGTGAGTGAGGGCCTAGACGCTTGAGCTTGGAAGCCCCTCGCGCCCGTGAGGCCGAAGTACACGAACGGAGTGGGAGGCCCTTCCCGAGGAGCACTTCCTAGGGCGCGACATGAGGCCTGCGCGGGGCGGAGAGTGCCCTTTGCATCGGGATTATGCCGGTGGGAATGCCGTTGTGCCGCGGGGTGGGGGGTCACCTCCCCTACTCAAAATCCAACCCGATTTCCTTCGAGATCCCCCCGAAAACCCCTTGTTCACACCACCTTCCTTCCCCTCCCGAAAACCCCTTGTCCCCCCCAGCTTACTTCCCCCTCTCGCCCCACTCCACTTGAAAGCACCCTGACAACCCTCCCCTAGTCCCGAGGCGGACGCGCTGGCTGTGGGATTTACGCGGAGGCGTGTTGCCTACCACGTGCGGGCTGACTGTCGCAAGCGAGGTGACAGGTGAGGCGATGCGGGATGTGCCGGAAGCCCCGGTAGTGGAAGCCGACGATCGGTGAGTGAGGGCCTAGACGCTTGAGCTTGTAAGCCCCTCGCGCCCGTGAGGCCGAAGTACACGAACGGGGGCGAAGGCTTGTCTCGAGGAGCCGATCCGTGTGACGACGGCGGGG
>JAKOGI010004772.1:0-20897 GCA_029747015.1 Carnegiea gigantea | reverse complement strand
ACCTTAATCGGCCACAATTAAGGATAAGCAAGTTAAGTGTTTAAGAAATCACAAGACACAAAGTCTTTGCTCTTAACTTTAATACTCAAAACTTCTTGTTTTACAAAAGAGCAGCCAAGGCACTTATATAGCCTTGTGATTACATGAAAAGAGCTTTCCTTCTAGGCAATGAAAGTCATTAAACTAATCCTATGCTTAGTAATACACGGTTTAAGCTAAAACATACATAAGCTGAAAGTTTAAGCTACAAAACACAAGATTTTCTTCTTAAACTCTTTCCTAAGTATTAAGAAACCTTGTTGACTCAATTTCCCTTCAAGGAAGGTAAGAGAGCATGGCTGCCACCTCAAAAGGACTGAAAATTGCATGTGTGCCATATCATGCTTGAGTGGTCGAATGAGAGCTTGCAAAATGGTGGCGTTTCACTAGCTCCACGTGTCTCTTTCTCAAGTAGCTGAGTGGTGCTTAATCAAGCAGCTCAAAATGTCCTGCTTGGCAGCCTTCCACCTTAAGCAAACCCCTTGAAGGAGGAAAACCCCCAGGCTAAGCAACCGGGTGTCAAGCAGCCGGTTTCTGCCTCCACTTGCAACGCATGTTTGACACCTCAAATGATGACTAATTGCTACGTTTCTTACATGTTTGGAAACCTCAAGATGTCTAGTTTGCCCTCAAATTGGAATCGTAGCATTTGGACGTCATTTGTCCCTTGAATCAGCTTGATTCCCCAAACCGTGCAGATAGACTCCAAAACAGCACAGGTTTACTAATTAGCTTAATTCACTAACCAATTGAACTCCAAATCTGGTAATTCCAATTGGACATGAAAGCTAAGATCTTGGGACCCAAAATATGTAAAAATACAAGATTTAAGCTAAACTACATCATAAGAAATAAAAAGAACAAAACCGGGTTCATCCTGGCCCTGCTGGGCCGTTTTGACACCTTGGGTTTAATTGCTGATTTGAACGACCAAATGAAGTCCAAATTGGATGAAACTTGATTTGTTGGAAAGCTAACATCTTGATCTTCAAATCCATCAAAAAATATTAGACGTAAACCCTTAGTATATTTGAGAAATTAAGCACACAAAAACGGGTTAGCTGCTGGATTTAACCCTTGCCCTGCAGTTTCAATGTTTAATCAAAATTTGGATGATTTATTCATCCTTAAACCAGCATAATAAGATTACCTAATTTGATTTGATTCTTTTTTAACAAAAGGGATGGAGGGATTTCCCCCATTTCACTTTGCTGAGTCTTAAAAAGGGAGGGGCGGTGACAGACTATTCATTCAGCCTTGTAAGAAAATTCCCAAACCCAATACAAGTACTTTGAGTGTGGTTCTCAAAAGTGGCAACTTAAATTCCTAGTTCTATATCTTGAATTGTGGTAAATTCAAGTGGTGTTCTAGGTTCTCTTCCTTTTCCAATTGGAGTGATTCCTTGGTTAAGACAAGAGAATTAGCCCAAGGTTAAGTCATTGAGTGGCTTCGTGAAGGATTATCTCAATTACAAGATCTTGTTCTATTCTTTTTTCTTGTGTACTGAAATTCTTCATCCATCTCATCCATCTTTCATTTCTCTTCCCAATTTGGCTTATTTTGAGTTGGAGTTTGATTTGGTTCACTTACCACCCTCATATACATCAGGATGGAATGGAGAGTATGAATGGTGTGGGAATGTAGGGATGCGAAGGAGCTTCAAAGTGAAAGATTACTAACTCAAAAACTCAAGTTAATAATCTCACCATAATTCACCTTAAATCTGGTTGCATAAAGCAAGGAAAGGATAGGCTAAACTTGAAGAATGGATACAGATATCACCACCAAACTTAAGTTTAGAGTCTTTAACCTTGGATTAAGATACAGAAACACCACTTAATTCAAGATTAAAACCTACTTGATCACCACATTAATTGACTAGATTAAGGATAAGCAAGTTGGAATTTGGTTGCACTAAGGCATGAAAGCACAAAGCTCTCAAAGAGGTTTTCTTTCAAAATCTGATATATCTTATAAGGGGGGGCTGTGTGCCTTTAAATAAGCAAGCTAGCAGCCACACAAGCACACACCTCACCTTTCCGTCCTAAGGAGGAAAGGTATTAAGAGCTAAACAAGCTGATTTGTGCTAATCTAAAATACAAGCTTGCTTAAACTAGTATAATACATTCTAAACATGAAGTAAAACATTATTAATACTTATTATACATTAATCTACTCATAAACAAAGCTTAAACATGCTGATTTGCTTGCTGAATTCCTATTGGACAGCCGTAAAGTGCCTTCCCCCTTTCGGCTCACCAATCAGATTGCATGGTGCTGTTTTCTCCTTTGTTTTCTCATTGGTTCACACATTTCAAAGCCTTCTCAACAGCAAATTATTGTGTTTCTAGCAAGCCTTGGGCGTGGTGTGATGTAGGCAAGCAACCAAGCAGCTAGGAAAACCCACTTGAGAAGGAAAAACACCTCATGCTTAAACCGGGTTGTGCTGGCAGAATGCAGGGTCGGATTGCAGGCCACGTTTGCCAGGGCAAACGTGGTCATAACTTGTCTTGCCACACATGGTTGGAAAGCTTAAGAAGTCCTCTAACAGCTCCAAGTGGAATTACTCAATTTGGAGTTCATTTGCCTGATCAAAATATCAAAATGGCTAGGCTGGTCTGAACTGAGTCTCAGTCTGCACGGTTTGGAAGATTGACCTGGTTCTTCATCTTTCACTTGCCTTAACTTGCTTTTATCACTGGGACCACATAGCTAGCATCTTGGGGACCCAAAATATGTAAAAATACAAGACTTATACCAAAATATAGCTTAAGAAATGAAAAGAACAAAACCGGATACTTTCTGACCCTACTGGACAGTTTGTATATCTTGGGTTTATTAGCTAATTTGAGAGGGCAAATGAAGTCCAAATGGGATGAAACTTTTTTTGTTGCAAAGCTGACTTCTTGAACTTTAATCCCAATGCAAAGTATTGGACTTAAACCTTAAAGAGTTTGACGTAATTAACCTCTCAAAACCGGGTTTGCTGCTGAAAACAAACCTGACCTGCTGTTATAGGTCCTTAAATGATGGAAATCCCTCCATCCCTTTTGTTAAAAAAGAATCAAATCAAATTAGGTAATCTTATTATGCTGGTTTAAGGATGAATAAATTATCCAAGTTTTGATTAAACATTGAAACTGCAGGGCAAGGGTTAAATCCAGCAGCTAACCCGTTTTTTTGTGCTTAATTTCTCAAACATACTAAGGGTTTACATCTAATATTTTCTGATGGATATGAAGTTCAAGATGTTAGCTTTCCAACAAATCAAGTTTCATCCAATTTGGACTTCATTTGGTCATTCAAATCAGTAATTAAACCCAAGGTGTCAAAACTGCCCAGCAGGGCCAGGATGAACCTGGTTTTGTTCTTTTTATTTCTTATGATATAGTTTAGCTTAAGTCTTGAATTTTTACATATTTTGGGTCCCCAAGATCTTAGCTTTCATTTCCAATTGGAATTACCAGATTTGGAGTTCAATTGGTTAGTGAACTAAGCTAATTAGTAAACCTGTGCAGTTTTGGAGTCCAATCTGCACGGTTTGGGAAATCAGGCTGATTCAAGGGGCAAATGACGTCCAATTGCTATGATTCAAAACGGAGAGTAATCTAGACATCTTGAGGTTTCCAACCATGTAAGAAACGTAGCAATTAGTCATCATTTGAGGTGTCAAACATGCGTTGCAACTGGAGGCAGAAACCGGCTGCTTGACACCCGGTTGCTTAGCCTGGTGGTTTTCCTCTTTCAAGGGGTTTGCTTAAGGTGGAAGGCTGCCAAGCAGGTCATTTTGAGCTGCTTGATTAAGCACCACTCTGTTACTTGAGAGAGAGACACGTGGAGCTAGTGAAACGCCACCATTTTGCAAGCTCTCATTCGACCACTCAAGCATGACATGGCACACATGCAATTTTCAGTCCTTTGAGGTGGCAGCCATGCTCTCTTACCTTCCTTGAAGGGAAATTGAGTCAACAAGGTTTCTTAATACTTAGGAAAGAGTTTAAGAAGGAAATCTTGTGTTTTGTAGCTTAAACTTTCAGCTTATGTATGTTTTAGCTTAAACAATGTATTACTAAGCATAGGATTAGTTTAATGACTTTCCTTGCCTAGAAGGAAAGCTCTTTTCATGTAATCACAAGGCTATATAAGTGCCTTGGCTGCTCTTTTGTAAAACAATAAGTTTTGAGTATTAAAGTTGAGAGCAAAGACTTTGTATCTTGTGATTTCTTAAACACTTAACTTGCTTATCCTTAATTGTGGCCGATTAAGGTGGTGACCAAGTGAGTCTTGATCTTTGGTTAGGTGGTGTATCTTATCCTAATCCAAGATTAAGGGCCCTAAGCTAAGGGATTAGTGGTGTATCTTATCTAATCACAAGGCTTAGAACTGTCCAGATTCCATTGAATTCACTTAAAGTTCATGAAGTTAGCTTTGGGTTCCTTAAACCAAAGCTCTCCTTTTTCATGTTCTAATCAGTGAACTTCATTCCCACATCTCTTTTTGTTTTCATATTCATTTCAAGCTTAATCAAGGCCAAGAATTCTTGCTTTGATTCAGTTTTGAGCCCAAACACAAAAGCCATCTCAAAAACAGTGAAAATCACAAACTAGGCGTGCTTAGGCAGCAAGTTGGCACGGTGCCCCCGTGCCTTGAAGCACGACCGTGCCACCCCTGGTTCGTGAGTTTCCCACTTGTTTTGGTTGTGTTCCTGTTGTAAGTTAGCTTGGGTTGTTCCTACCCTTGAGACTTACATCATTAAACAAAACAAGGATGAATTATTCATCCTTTAATCACCAAAATAAAATTACCTAGCTTTGATTTGATTCTTTAAATCAAAGGGCATGGAGGGATCTCCATCAATTGAGTGTGTTTCTCAAAAGTGCATCTAAAATTCCTAGTTCTATATCTTGAATTGTGGCAAATTCAAGTGGTGTTCTAGGTCCTCTATCTTCTCCATTGGAGTGATTCCTCGGTTAAGACAAGAGAATTAGCCCCAGATCAAGTCATTGAGTGGCTCTGTGAAGGATTATCTCAATTACAAGATCTTGTTCTATCCTTTTCTTGTGTGGTGAAGATCTTCTTCCATCTCATCCATCTTTCATTTCTCTTTTCACTTTGGTTTGTTTTGAGTTTGAGTTTGATTTGGATCACTTTCCACGCACACATACATCACTTGGTACCTCTCATTTGCGTGCTCAATTTGCTCTTGGATTTCTTATGAACATCTTGGATTTCTTTCACCTTTTTGCTGGCTTCAACATTCATTTTCTCTATGTGAATGGGCAAGAGATAAAGGGGACCAAGAGGATTTTGTCCGTACACAATCTTGAAGGGTGACTCATTGGTGGTTCGACTTGGTGCTCTATTGTAGGCAAATTCTGCATGAGCAAGTAGTAGATCCCAAGTCTTCAAATTTTTCTTCACAAGGACTCTAAGCAAAGTCCCCAATGTGCGATTCACCACTTCAGTTTGACCATCCGTTTGAGGGTGGCAAGTAGTACTAAAGTTCAGTTTAGTTCCCAACTTCCTCCAAAGAGAAATCCAAAAGTCGCTAAGGAATTTTGAATCCCTATCCGAAACAATAGAGAGAGAAATTCCATGCAATCTTACCACTTCTTTGAAATATAGGCTGGCAATATGGGAGGCATCATTGGTCTTGTGACAAGCTATAAAATGGGCCATTTTTGAGAACCGATCCATGACCACCAAAATAGAATCTTTGTTGCGTTGAGTTTGCGGTAGTCCAATGATGTATCCTCAAGGGGGAAACCAAGAGGATGGGAAAGAGTGGAAGAAGAATGCAAGGAAAGGATGCAAGGCAACTTTGAATTCACAAACTCACCTTAGATATGGATTGATAACCGGAACTAACACCCACCTTGGATACAGAAACACCACCAAGGATAAATGTTAGGGCCCTTAACCACCCCTTGGATACAGAAACACAACCAAGAAGGAGTTAAGACTCTTGCTAGATCACCACTCAACCCGACCAAAGGAAGAGATAAGCTAGAAGAGAGTTTGAGAGTTCAAAGGAGCAAAGCTCGACTTCATTCAATGTTCTTGCTTGAGTGTGGCCGGCCAAGGGCCTTGGGGGGGGGGATTTAATACAAAGCTTCAAGTACAAACATAGGCCTTAGGTTGCACTACAAGCTAAACTAGGCAAAAATACAAAGATCAAATCAAAGCAAAAAAGGATAGATGCATCCTCCACTTGACACCTCTTCAATGTTAATCTTGAGGATGATGTGTCGATCTTGGGGTGAATGGAAGCTTCCTTGGCAGCTTGGTACTTCCCATAATGACTCTTGCAAGTGGCTAAGCATGGAAAAGAGCAAAACACCTCACTCCTCTCTCTCTTGTACCGGCTGGACATGTACCGGGTAAAGGGATGTTTTTGTGCAATGTTTTGGTGGTTAATAGCTCTATATGTGTGTAATTTGGCTGAGTTTTTTTATGGCCATTTGATAATATTTTTAAAGTACTTTCAAGCCATAAAAGTTTCAAACCAAATAGAGGAGAAAAAGTCCACCAACACGGCCCTTAAATTCGGACAGTCCAGTTTCTGGCCAGAATGTAGTGTTTGACTTGGCTTGAGGTTTTGAGGTACCAAATGATCTCCAAATGACTTGCAAGAGGTCTTGATGGAAAGAGCACTTCTTGAACTTAAACTTAGGCTTCCTGCAACCCCATTTCAGCATTGGGAAGGTTAGGAAATTAGGTGCACAAAACCGAGTTTGTGCATGCCTGAAATTCCAGTTTTGACAAAAAAGTTCTCTTGTGTTCCTAGGCTGATTTCTTGCACCTTGGACGTGGAACTTGGACTCTTTGGGCTTCCTTGTGGGCCATGGATCATGCTAGGGGATGGACCTCCATCATCCTCCCCTTGTTGAAGAGAATTTGCCCTCAAATTGATAAGGTTGTCATCCTCCTCATAAGGGCTAAGGTCGGCCCCATTGAAGGTGGCCGACACGCCATATTCACCGGGCAAATTGATCTTGTAGGCATTGTCGTTGATGCGCTCTAACACTTCAAAGGGACCATCGGCTCTTGGCATCAACTTGCTCTTCCTTTTAGAAGGAAAACTTTCCTTTCTCAAGTGAACCCATACCAAATCACCGGGGTGAAACACCATCTTCTTCCTATGCTTGTTGGCACGGTCCTTGTAGGAGGCATTGGCCTTCTTTATCTTTGCCCTCACGGTCTCATGGAGCTTTTGGATCTCTTCAACTCGCTTGCTAGCCTCCATGTGAGGCTTCTCATTCATCTCCCTTGGAACAAGATCAAGGGGACTCAAAGGGTCCAACCCATAAACTGATGTATATGTGGGTGGCAAGTGAACCAAATCAAACTCCAACTCAAAATAAGCCAAATTGGGAAGAGAAATGAAAGATGGATGAGATGGATGAAGAATTTCACTACACAAGAAAAAGTAATAGAACAAGATCTTGTAATTGAGATAATCCTTCACGGAGCCACTCAATGACTTGACCTTGGGCTAATTCTCTTGTCTTAACCAAGGAATCACTCCAAATGGAAAAGGAAGAGAACCTAGAACACCACTTGAATTTGCCACAATTCAAGATATAGAACTAGGAATTTAGTTGCACTTTTGAGAAACACACTCAAAGTACTTGTATTGCTTTGGAAATTTCTTACAATGCTGAATAATTAGCTTCACATGCCTCTCCCCTTTTATAGACTCAGCAAAAGACAATCAAAAGACTCAAATAACTCCTAACAATTAAAAACTAGCTAATGAAAAGTCTAAGAAAAATGAAAAGACACATCATAAAAGGGGTGGGGGAGGTTACAAGGAATATTCTAGGATTTCTTAGCTGATTACACCAATCTAGAAGGCTCCAAAAACGTGCACAATGTCAGCCACACAATCACATGTAAACGAAGACTCTTCATATTCCCAGAATTAATCCTTGCAGCTGCCTCAACTTCAACAGAGCATAACTTCCAGAATACTCGGCAAAATCACGCGTTCTTGGGCTTGTTAGAAAGCCCTGGAAGTCTATTTTCCAGAATGGGCTCATTTGCTCAATTTGGATAAGCGGTTTGAAAGTTATGGACCAAACAATGCACCTATCTCAGACTAGACTGGATCAGCATAACGTATCTTTGAGTGATATTTTGCCCAATCAAATGATGTCCAAATTAAACAAACTTGGGCTTATTTGAAAGATAAAATCTTAAACTTCAAAACCATATGGGCCCTCAAGTTGTGGGTCCACCTGAGCTTGTCCAAAAGTGGTCACAAAAATCGGGTTCCGCAGGGATGAATTCGGCACCAAATTTCTAGCAAAGCTTAACCTCTTTTTGATCTCTTCATAGTGTCGTGAGTCTTTGAACGCACTTAATAAGACCAAATAAGCACACTTCCAAGCATGATCTTCTTTGACCCTTTTCTTCTTTGAAATTGGAGTTGAATAAAAATGATGCATATGGAAATATGCATCATACTCCCCGGGTTGTTTGGAGTTTGTCCTCAAACTCAAGGGTGGCAAGCATCTCAAGAAAGGGGGTGGTCGCGCTTTACAATATGGTGAGCTAATGGGAAGGAGTACAGGGCTCACCTCTAGGAGGATATAGAAGAGGGTGAGGGGGGGGGGGGGTGAGGATGATTAAAAAGGGTCATACCGGTGAGGGAGAGGCGGGTGGGTAGTGGGAAATCTTCTTTGGGGGCAAGGGCTTGGGAAGAATGAATGAGGGGTAAGGCTTGTCGGTCCTTTTGTGGTTTGAGGGGTTGGGAAGGTTGAATGGGGGTTAAGGTGAATTCTTCTTGGGTCAAGAGTTGCTCAACTTCTTCAATAACCCCACATGTCTCCAACTCGGGTGCTTGGAGTTCGGTAGGGCGTACTTCTTGAATCAAGAGTTGTTCAAACTCTTCAGCAACCCTACAAGGCTTCATCACTTCAAGGTCTTTAACTACATGCTCTTCAATTCTTGGGGTTATGCTCAAATTCACCTCAGTATCTTCTTGGCACCCTTCTTCGGTGAAGGATTGCTCAATTTCTTGCACAATCTCTTCTTGCTTCAACTCGGATCTTTGGGTCTCAAGTTCAATGGTCTCTTCATCACCACAGTCACCAAAAACAAGAGGTAGGTCAACTAGGCTTGAAGATTCCTCTCCTTGGATCTTTTCATCTTTGTTTGGCTTTTGAGAAACCTTCTCTAAGGGAAGTATTTCTTCTTTTTCAACCTTGAGTTCAATTTCTTCTTCAAGGCTTTCCTCCTGATCGTTTTCTTCTTCCACGGCTTTCCTTTCTTCCAAGGTAATGACCTCGTTATTTGGGCAATCCGTGGATAAGTGTCCAAGCCCTTGGCACTTGAGACAACTCCTAGGTTGTGGGGGAAAGATCATTTGTGGGGTTGGTTCTTTTTGTGGGGTGGAAGGGAATGAACCCGTGAGCTTAACGGAGATACTTTCTTTCATGGGCATGTAAGTGGAGGGGTAAAAGGAACCCTTCAACTTACTACTCAATTTCTTCCAAGTTCTCACCTTTTCTTTTCCTTTCTTTTTTCGCTCAAACTTATATTTATTCCACCACTGAAGTGCACAACCTCGCAATCTTGAAATAACCACTTCGAACTTCTGTTGGTCATTAAGGATACAACAAGCAAAAACTCGTTCCACCTTAGATAACCAACCTGCGAACTCTTCCTTTTCGCCATGAAATTTTGGAATTGCAAAGCAAGCATATCCAATATAAATAAGAGCTAGTTCTTTCTCCAAGTTCTTTGAAGACGGCATGAAGGATGAGGTCTAGGGTTCTTCGTGGATTGATTTGAAACGTAAGTTGGCTGTGGCAAAGGTGGCACGGTCGTGCAAGGGGGCACGGTCAGGCCATGCTATGCTTCGGCTGAAGAAAATGCAGAAAAGTAGAGTGGCACGGTCGTGCTTGGCGGCACGGGGGCACCGTGCTCCGTCTTGACTTGAAGATTTATGGAAAAATGATATGGCACGGTCGTGTATGGTGGCACGGGGGCACCGTGCTGCTTCTCTGGTCTTCGAGACTCGGATTGCCGGTTTATGCCTCTTTTTGTTTTTTGTATTTTGGCTTTTTGGGATGTGTTTGGGTATGATGTGGGTCACTTAAAAGCCTTGGCTCTGATACCAATTGATGTATATGTGGGTGGCAAGTGACCCAAATCAAACTCCAACTCAAATAAGCAAATTGGGAACGAGAAATGAAAGATGGATGAGATGATGAAGAATTTCACTACACAGAAAAAAGGAATAGAAAAGATCTTGTAATTGGAGATAATCCTTCACGGTAAGCAACTCAATGACTTGACATTGGCTAATTATCTGTCTAACCAAGAATCACTACAATTGAAAAGGAAGAGAACAGAACACATTGTGAATTTGCCACAATCAAGATATAGGAACTAGGGGAATTTAGTTGCACTTGAGAAACACACTCAAAGTAATTGTAGTGCTTTGAAATTCTTAACCAGCTGACATGATGAGCTTCACAATGCCTCCCCTTTTATAGACTCAGCAAAAGACAATCAACAGACTCAAATAACTCCTAACAATTAAAACTAGCTAATGAAAAGTCTAAGAAAAATGAAAAGACACATCATAAAAGGGGGTGGGGGAGGTTACACGGAATATTCTAGGATTTTTGCAGCTGATTACATCAATCTAGAAGCATCTAAAACGTGCACAATATCAGCCACACAAATATATGTAACCTAAGACTCTTCATATTCCCAGCATTAATCTTTGCAACTGCCTCAACTTCAACAGAGCATAACTTCCAAAATACTCGGCCAAATCACGCGTTCTTAGGCTTGTTAGAAAGCCCTGGAAGTCTATTTTCCAGAATGGGCTCATTTGCTCAATTTGGATAAGCGGTTTGAAAGTTATGGCCCAAACAATGCACCTATCTCAGACGGGACTGGATCAGCACAACGTATCTTTGAGTGATATTTTGCCCAATCAAATGATGTCCAAATTAAATAAAATTGGGCTTATTTTAAAGCTGACATCCTAAGCTTCAAAAGCACATGGGCCCTCAAGTTGTGGGTCCACTTGAGCTTGTCCAAAAGTGGTCACAAAAATCGGGTTCCGCAGGGATGAATTCGGCACCAAATTTCTAGCAAAGTTAAACCTCTTTTTGACCTCTTCATAGTGTCGTGAGTCTTTGAACTCACTTAATAAGACCAAATAAGCACACTTCCAAGCATGATCTTCTTTGACCCTTTTCTTCTTTGAAATTGGAGTTGAATAAAAATGATGCATATGGAAATATGCATCATAAACTACCTTGAATGGGGACATACCCGTGGCCTTGCTAGGTGTTTTGTTGAAAGCGAACTCGGCATGAGGCAAGGCTAAGTCCCAAGCTTTGAGGTTGGACTTTACTAGCACTCTTAGAAGGCTTCCCAAAGTCCGGTTGGCGACTTCGGTTTGCCCATCCGTTTGAGGGTGGCATGAAGTGCTATACTTGAGCTTGGTTTCCATCTTCTTCCAAAGCGTCACCCAAAAATGGCTAAGGAACTTGGTATCCCTATCCGAAACAATGGATCTAGGGATGCCATGCAACCTCATTACTTCCTTGAAGTATAGATCGGCAATGTGGGGGGCATCGTTGGTCTTGGCACAAGGTATGAAATGGGCCATCTTCGAAAAACGATCAACAACCACGAAAATGGAGTCCTTACCCCTTTGTGTTCTTGGAAGGCCAAGAACAAAATCCATGCTTACATCTTCCCAAGGATGATTGGGAGTAGGTAAGGGAGTGTATAGGCCGTGGGGTAGGAGGTGGCTCTTGGCAACTTGGCAAGTTGCACATCTCTTCAATACATCTTGCACATCTTTGCTCATACTCGGCCAATAGTAATGTTCCCTTAGCATCATAAGGGTCTTGTTCTCTCCAAAGTGACCGGCAAGAGATCCTCCATGGACCTCACGTATGAGCAACTCTCTTGTGCCATACTTAGGCACACACAATCTCGATCCCTTGAACAAAAATCCATCTTGGACAAGGAAGTCACCTTTGGGATGCCGAAGGCACTCCTTGTAGAGCTCTCCCAAATCTTCATCATTCTCATAGAGGGACTTCAAATGCTCAAACCCAAGAATGCAAGCATCAAGTTGGAATAGCAATAAGTGCCTCCTTGACAAGGCATCGGCTCCTTGGGTGAGCTTTCCGGACTTATGCTTGATGGTGAAGTTGAAAGATTGGAGGAACTCCACCCACTTGGCATGCCGTGAGTTAAGTTTATGTTGTCCTTGAATGTATTTCAAGGCTTCATGATCGGAGTGTAAGATGAACTCACTAGCCACCAAGTAATGATTCCAATGCTCAAGGCACCTTACTATTGCATAGAACTCCTTATCATAAGTGGAGTACTTCCTCCTTGAGTCACAAAGCTTCTCACTAAAGAAGGCTAAGGGCCGCCCTTCTTGAGTGAGAACTCCTCCAATACCAACTCCCGATGCATCACATTCCACCTCAAACACCTTATCAAAGCATGGTAAGGCAAGTACCGGTGCTTGGGTGAGTTTGGACTTGATGGTTTCAAAGGCTTCTTGAGCCTTGGGAGTCCACTTGAATGATGTGCCTTTGATAACCTCGGTCATAGGGCCATAATGGTACTAAAGTTTCTAATGAACCGCCTATAGAATGAGGCAAGCCCATGGAAACTTCGCACATCATGAATGCTCTCTGGGATTGGCCAAGACCGAATGGCTTCCACCTTACTCTCATCAACCTTGATACCTTCATTTGTAACAATGTAACCAAGGAAGGTCACCTCATGAGTGAAAAAGGTGCACTTCTTGAGGTTACCATAGAGCTTTTCTTCTTCTAGGACCCTCATGACTTGGGTGAGATGTTGAAGGTGCTCTTCTTCATTCTTGCTATAGATGAGGATGTCATCAAAATACACCACAACAAATTTGCCAATAAAGGGCCGGAACACTTGGTTCATGAGTCGCATGAAGGTACTTGGAGCATTCGATAAACCGAATGGCATGACTCGCCACTCATACAAGCCTCCTTTGGTTTTGAAGGCCGTCTTCCACTCATCTCCCTCTCTAATGCGGATTTGATAGTAGCCACTTCTCAAGTCCACTTTAGAGAACACACTAGAACCATATAACTCATCAAGCATGTCTTCAAGGCGAGGAATTGGATATCTATACTTGATGGTTATTTTGTTGATTGCCCTACTATCAACACACATGCGCATGCTCCCATCTTTCTTTGGAACAAGGAGGGCCGGAACCGCACAAGGGCTCAACATCTCTCTAATCAACCCCTTATCCATAAGCTCATCAACTTGCCTTTGGATTTCCATGGTTTCCTTGGGGTTGGCTCGGTATGCCGGTTTATTTGGGAGGATGGAACCGGGGATGAGGTCTATGTGGTGTTGGATGGTTCTTTGTGGTGGTAAGCCGGGAGGTATTTCCTCGGGAAAGACATGGCTAAAGTGTTCAAGGAGGGAAAGGGCTAGAGGGTGTGATGGAGTGGAGGTTTCGGATTCCTCAAGGGGGGCTAGGATCCACTCCTTGAAGGCCTTGAATTCATGGTGAGAAGCCTTAAGGAGAGGCTCACTCACAGTTAGAAGCATATCCGAACGGTCATGGGTTGGTTGGGGCTTGCTTTTGTGGAGTTGGGAAGGGCTTAATGGGGCAAGGGTGATCTTTTTTCCATCCTTGTGGAAAGTGTAAGTGTTTAAGTAGCCATCATGCATGACTTTCCGGTCAAACAACCATGGTCTTCCCAACAAAAGGTGACATGCATCCATGGGGATGATATCACACCACAACTCATCGTGATAGTGCTTGCCAATGGAAAATGAAATCAAGCATCTTGAATTAACTTGCAACCCCTTACCTTGATTTAGCCATTGAATGTTGTAGGGGTGAGGATGAACCGAAGCTTGAAGGCCAAGCTTCTCCACCATAGTTGAGGATGCCACATTCGCACAACTCCCACCATCAATGATGAGGGAACACACTTTGCTTTGAATGGTGCAACGTGTATGGAAAATGTTCTCCCTTTGTTCTTCATGCTCTCCTCTTTTGGTACTCAAAGCTCTCCTCAATACAAGTAACTCTCCTTCATCCGCTTCCTCAATCACTTCTTCTTGTTCCTCCATGTAATACACACCTTCTCTTACTTCCTCCTCTTCTCCCTCTTCTTCTCTTCTTTCATCCCACTCGGCCAAGGTGATAACTCTCCTATTTGGACACTCCGAAGCAATGTGCCCAAGACCTTGACACTTGAAACATCTTCTTTGGTCATTTGGCGTAGGGTTGGGACAGTTTTGGGAAGGTGGAGTCTTTTGTGGAGCTTGGTTCTTTTGTGGTGGTGGGGGTGTAGTAACCGTGGGTTTGGGGGGTGGATAAGAGCTCCCCTTGTTGAAAGGTTGGCTCTTGGGAAAGGGTTTAGGAGGTTCTCTTTTGTAGAGCTTGGATTTCCTTTGTTGTTCAACTTTGTGGGCTAAGACACACACCTCATCAAAAGTGGTGTATTGTTGCAATTCCACCACATGGGCATACCTAGGATCTAACCCACCCAAATACCTCACAATGGTTTGTTCTTCGGGCTCCCTCAAATCACATTTGATTAACAATTTCTCAAATTCCCTAGTGTACTCCTCAACACTCAAGTTCCCTTGGGTAAGATTGTGAAGTTGGGAGTAGTTGTCTTGTAGGTAGGACGGGGGTAAGAAACGGGCTTTGAGTTTGCTTTCATCTTTTCCCATGTTCGAATCTTTCCCTTCCCTTGCCTAACTCTCTTAGCACAAAGGTTGGACCACCAAAGAGAAGCATATTTACGAAGTTTAAGGGCCACAAGTTTTACCTTATTTCCCTCGGAGATCTCTTTGTAGTCAAAGATTCTCTCAACAGTTTGCATCCATTCCAAGAACTCATCGGGGTCTAGCTTCCCTTTAAATTCTGGAATCTCCACTCTAATGTCTCCTTGGTGAGAGGTTGTTCGCCTTCCTCTTCTTGATCTTCCATAAGCCTCCTCTTCACTTGACGAGCTCAAGTGTGGGGCTTCTCTTGCTTCCGGCTCGGAGTCGGAGGAGTTAAAAGATCGGGAACTTCTAATCTCCTTTCGTTTTTGCTTCAAGGAGTCTCCAAGTTGTCGCCTCAAATACTCGTTCTGACCTTTGATCTCTTCATTCTGTAGCTTCAAGGCCTCATAATTCCTCATGAGAGCCTCAAACTTTTCCTCCATGGCCATGCTAGTAGTGCTTGTGTTGAAACAAGGGGGAACCTCACGGCCTGAATGTGGCACGGGCGTGCTGTTAGGCACGGGGTGGCCGTGCTCTGGTTCTGTACTTATGGCCACATGTTCCGTTCCATTGAATAGATTTTAGGGCAACTTGTTTCCACTTGGTGGGAGTACTTTGTGTGTGAAATTGGAACCCCCAAAGGAAAGTCAATTAGAGTTCACATTAGTTCTTAAGTTTGGTGAGTTTACTTATCTATGGCCACACCTTTCGTTTACTTGCACTTGTTGCAGGGCATTTATTTTCAATTAATAGGAGGTCTTTATGGGTGAAAATGGCACCCCCAAATGAAAGCATAACTAGAGTTAAAGTTAGTTCCCAAGTTTGGCTTACTTCTTGATTCGTAGCCATATCTTTTGTTCCCCTACACGCGTTTAAGGGTATTTGTTCCTGCTTGGTGGGCTCTTTGTGGGTGAAGTTAGTGCCCCAAATGAGCGAAAAATTAGATTCAAGGTTGGTTCTTTCATTCGGCCTTATTTGCCGCCACCTTTTGTTCCTTTGAATTGGCTCTAGGTGGTTTCTTTTCTCTTGATAAGAGCATTTTGTGGAGAAAATTGTAGTCGAAATGAAAAGAAAACTAGGTTTAAAGCCAGTTTTGTGTTAGTTCATTATCTATTATCTATGGCCAAGTCTTTCGTTGTTTATTTGTGGCAGCGTCTGTTCATAAGAGTGAGTGACCCATATGGAGGCGGGCTCTTCCTAGGTGAAGTTTGAGCCGCAAAAGAAAAGAAAGCTATGGTTAAGTTTAGTTCCTGAATTTGGCATACTTCTTGATTTGTGGCCAAACCCTTCATTATATGGCACTCATCTTAGGGCATTTGTTTCATTCCGCTCGGAGCTCTTTGTAGGTGAAATGAGGGCCTATATGAAAATACAAGTAGAGTTGATGTAAGTCCAAGGGAAGGATAGCAACCCAAGTTAACTCACGTCGAAGGAAGCTAGAAATCAAGCAATTTCTCACGGCCAGGAGTGGCACGGCCATGCTTGATGGCACGGGGTGAGCGTGCCAATTCACTGCCTAGCTTGCCTAGGAAAGCTCTTCTTCACGGTTTTGAGATAGCTTTGAAGGTTTTTGAAAGTTCGATGCAATCAGCTATGTTAAGGCTTGATTTTGTGTGGATAAGAGGAATCAAAGGAGTAAGGAAGTGAGGGAAGTAAAGGAGGATGAAAAGACACTAAGAAGAACAAAGGTAATTCATGGTTTGAGAGGAGTGAAACCAAGAACTAGTTTGTGTACTTCAAGAGTGTTTAATGAAACTTGGATAGTTCTAAAGCTAGATGATTAGATAAGATACAACCATAATCATTTAGCTTAGGGCCCTCAATCTTGGATTAGGATAAGATTCACCACTAACAAAGATTGGAGACTCACTTGATAACCCACCTTAATCGGCACAATTTAAGGATAAGAAAGTTAGGTTAGGACATCACAAGACACAAAGTTCTTTCTCCTACTGAAAATTCAATCTATCCTTCAAAATGAACATACAAGGCTTAGATGCCTTGAGAGTTACACAAATGATGCTTCCTCAAAGGGAAGGAAGTCAATTAAACTGCTAATCACTTCCTAACACATGGTTTACTCTAATACAAACCAAAAGCTGAAAGCCTACTTTACAAAGCACTTAAATTATCTTCCTAAACCTTTCCTATGCATTAAGGAATGTAGATGACTCATTTTCCCAGCTAGAAAGGTAAGAGTGCATGGCTAGCCCCCTCAAAAGGACTGAAGAATGCATGTGTGCCATGTCATGCTTGTCGTGGTCAAGAGGGCTTGCAAAATGGTGATGTTTACTGCTCACGTGTCTCTCTCTCAAGTAGCTGAGTGGTGCTGATGTAATGTGGGTGGCAAGAGTAACATCAAACTACAACTCAATAAGCAAATTGGAAAGAGAAAGAACAGATGGATGAGATGGATGAAGAACTTCCACTGACACAAGAAAAAGGAATAGAACAAGATCTTGTAATTGAGATAATCTTCACGGAGCCACTCAATGACTTGACCTTGGGCTAATTCTCTTGTCCTAACCAAGGAATCACTCCAATTGGAAAAGGAAGAGAACCTAGAACACCACTTGAATTAGCCAAATTCAAGATATAGAACTAGGAATTTTTGAGACACAAATGAGAATCCCTCTCAAAGGTGCTTGTATTACTTTGGAAATCTCTTACAATGCTGAATGATTAGCTTCACATGCCCCTCCCCTTTATAGACTCAGCAAAAGACAATCAAAAGACTCAAATAACTCCTAACAATTAAAAACTAGCTAATGCAAAGTCTAAGAAAAATGAAAAGACACATCATAAAAGGGGGTGGGGGAGGTTACAAGGAATATTCTAGGATTTTTGCAAGCTGATTACATCAATCTAGAAGCATCTAAAACGGCACAATATCAGCAAAACAACGATATGCTAACGAAGACTTTCTATCACAGCATTAATCCTTTGCAACTGCCTCAAATTCAATAGAGCATAACTTCAAGAATACTCGGCAAATCACGCGTTCTTGGCTGTTAGAAAGCCTGGAAGTCTATTTTCCAGGAATGGGCTCATTTGCTCACTTTGGATAAGCGGTTTTGAAAGTTTATAGCCCAAAACAAGCACCTATTCAGACTGGACTGGACAGATACGTTATCTTTGAGTGATATTTGCCCAATCAAAATGAAGTCCAAATAAACAAACTTGGCTATTGAAAAGCTGACATCTAAAATCAAAACAATGTGGAGCCTAAAGTTGTGGGTCCACTGGAGCTTGTCCAAAAGTGGTCACAAAAATCGGGTTCCGCAGGGATGAATTCGGCACCAAATTTCTAGCAAAGCTTAACCTCTTTTTGACCTCTCCATAGTGTCGCAAGTCTTTGAACTCACCTAAGAAGACCAAATAGGCACATTTCCATGCATGATCTTCTTTGACCCTTTTCTTCTTTGAAATTGGACTTGAATAAAAAATGATGCATATGGAAATATGCATCAGGTTCTTGCTCAAGCAGCTCAAAATGACCTGATTGCCAGGCATTTCCACTTTAAGCAACCCCTGAAGGAGGAAAACCACCAAGCTAAGCAACCGGGTGTCAAGCAGCAGTTTCTGCCTCCACTTCAAGCATGTTTGACACACTCAAATGATGACTATGTGCTACGTTTCTTACATTGTGGAACCTCAAGATGTCTAGTTACCCTCCATTGGAATCGTAGATTTGGACGTCATTTGCCCCTGAACAACCAGAAAACCAAAAACCGTGCATTTTCAGTGGCAATCCGGACAGGTTCAAGAGATGAACTGTTTTAAGTAACCAAATGAATTCCAAATGATATGAAACCAATTGGACTTAAAGTTAACATCCTGAACTTGATAATCATCCAAAAAACGGACACCAAAATATGCTTTAGGCCGATGTAATAAGATAGCAAAAACCGGGTAAAAATTTGGATGAGAACCCGGTGTATCACCTTGTGTGTTTGCCATCAAGTGACTCATGGCCGTGACTTTGGAGTTGATTTCTTGATTATTTTGGATCAATGAAACATTTTTAGACCTTGAGAATGGACCTCCATCATTCTCCCCTTGTTGGGAAGATTTGATCCTCAAATCAGAAAGGACGTACTACCCAACAGCAAACAAAGGTGAACTAGGCTGAAAAAGGATCAACTCTTCAAATAAGCTTGGTTTAAACTTTGCTTCTGTATTCCTCACATCAGCCATGTGAAACTTAAGTGGGGGTTGAAATGAATGGATGGGGGGTGGGTTTGGATTTTGCTTTGGGAGAGTAAATTGAGCAAGTTTAGGACCTGAGCATGCGAGATCCTGGATAGATGTGAATGGAATGATTTTGTGGGGAAAGGATGGGATATGGTCTTGCTCCTTTGGAATGAATAACATACAAACATGAATATTCATATGTTGTTCATGCTCTTCTTCCTGAAAATTTGGAGACATCTTCTCCAAGAGTAGCATTTCACCTTCATCAGCAGTGATCTCAATTTCTTCAAGGTCTTCTTCTTGAGTTTCTTCCTCCTTTTCTTCCGTTCCAATTGCCTCCCACTCAGCCAGAGTGATGCTTCTTCGATTGACACAATCGGCGGCTATGTGTCCAAATCCTTGGCACTTAAAACATCGGGAAGTGCCATGCTTGGGCTTAAGTTGCGGGGGTAGGCTTTGTAGTGGTGTTTGGTTCTTTTGTGGAGTAGGAAGTGGGGGGGGCCATGGGTTTAGGGACAAGGTTTGGGCTCCCCTTGTTGAATGGTTGTTCTTGAGGAAGGAATGTGGGAACTTCTTCACAGGTATGAAATCGAGACCTTCTATGTTGTTCCACTTTGTGAGCTAAGACACAGATCTCATCAAAAGTGGTGAAGGCTTGCAATTCAACCCCGTTGGCTATCCTAGGATCAAGCCCTCCTAGGTAACGAACCATGGTTTGTTCTTCAGGCTCATGAATGTCACATTTGATCATGAGTTTCTCAAACTCACGAGTATATTCTTCAACACTCATCTTACCCTGATTCAAATGGTGAAAGAGCATGTATTGATCTTGAACATATGTGGAAGGCAAAAACCGTGCCTTCATCTTGGCTTTCATCTTGTCCCAAGTAGTAATCTTACTCTTCCTCTCCCTAGTTCTCTTAGCATTAAGGTTTGTCCACCATAAGGAGGCATATTTCCTTAGTCTAAGAGCAACTATCTTGACTTTCTTATCCTCCGAAATCTCCTTAAACTCAAAGATGCGTTCCACTGTTTGCAACCATTCAATGAACTCATCAGGATCTAACTTACCTTCAAACTCAGGAATTTCAACCTTGAATTCATTAGAGTTGAAAGAAGGCCGTGTCCTTCTTTGTGTTCTTTCGAATGGTACATCCTCTTCAGAGAATGAAGATGCATTGCTAGCTTCCTTTTCATGGCCATAATCCGTCCTAATTTGAATGCTGGGTGGCTCTTGGAACTTTTGCTTTTGTTTCATGTAGTTTCCAAGCTGTTTTCTCAAGTACTCATTTCGAGCCTTGAGTTCTTGATTACTCACACTTATTTCTTGCATTTGCTTGAAAAGAACCTCAAGCCTTTCTTCCACAGACATGCTCGTACTCATTGTAATCGCAGGAATGAACGGCTTGTGTTTGATTGTGTTTGAAATGACTTCAGAGATAAGCTGGGAATGACGTGGGGTTCAGGCCAAGTTCTGAACTTGCTCTGATACCAAAATTGATGTAAGTCCAAGGGAAGGATAGCAACCCAAGTTAACTCACGTCGAAGGAAGCTAGAAATCAAGCAATTTCTCACGGCCAGGAGTGGCACGGCCGTGCTTGATGGCACGGGGGGACCGTGCCAATTCACTGCCTAGCTTGCCTAGGAAAGCTCTTCTTCACGGTTTTGTGATAGCTTTGAAGGGTTTTGAAAGTTCGATGCAATCAGCTATGTCAAGGCTTGATTTTGTGGGGATAAGAGGAATCAAAGGAGTAAGGAAGTGAGGGAAGTAAAGGAGGATAAAAAGACACTAAGAAGAACAAAGGTAAATTCATGGTTTAAGAGGAGTGAAACCAAGAACTAGTTTGTGAACTTCAAGAGTGTTTAATGAAACTTGGATAGTTCTAAGCTAGATG
>JAKOGI010004771.1:0-20898 GCA_029747015.1 Carnegiea gigantea | reverse complement strand
CTCGAAATGAGTACTTGAGAAAACAGCTTGGAAACTACATGAAACAAAAGCAAAAGTTCCAAGAGCCACCCAGCATTCAAATTAGGACGGATTGTGGCCATGAAAAGGAAGCTAGCAATGCATCTTCATTCTCTGAAGAGGATGTACCATTCGAAAGAACACAAAGAAGGACACGGCCTACTTTCAACTCTAATGAATTCAAGGTTGAAATTCCTGAGTTTGAAGGTAAGTTAGATCCTGATGGGTTCATTGAATGGTTGCAAACAGTGGAACGCATCTTTGAGTTTAAGGAGATTCCGGAGGATAAGAAAGTCAAGATAGTTGCTCTTAGACTAAGGAAATATGCCTCCTTATGGTGGACAAACCTTAATGCTAAGAGAATTAGAGAAAGGAAGAGCAAGATTGCTACTTGGGACAAAATGAAAGCCAAGATGAAGGCACGGTTTTTGCCTTCTACGTATGTCCAAGATCAATACATGCTCTTTCATCATTTGAATCAAGGCAAGATGAGTGTTGAAGAATATACTCGTGAGTTTGAGAAACTCATGATCAAATTTGACATTCATGAGCCTGAAGAACAAATCATGGTTCGTTACCTAGGAGGGCTTGATCCTAGGATAGCCAACGTGGTTGAATTGCAAGCCTTCACCCCTTTTGATGAGATCTGTGTCTTAGCTCACAAAGTGGAACAACAAAGAAGGTCTCGATTTCATACCTGTGAAGAAGTTCCCACATTCCTTCCTCAAGAACAACCATTCAACAAGGGGAGCCCAAACCTTGTCCCTAAACCCATGGCCCCCCACTTCCTACTCCACAAAAGAACCAAACACCACTACAAAGCCTACCCCCGCAACTTAAACCCAAGCATGGCACTTCCCGATGTTTTAAGTGCCAAGGATTTGGACACATGTGTCAATCGAAGAAGCATCACTCTGGCTGAGTGGGAGGCAATTGGAAAGGAAGAAAAGGAGGAAAAAACTCAAGAAGAAGACCTTGAAGAAATTGAGATCACTGCTGATGAAGGTGAAATGCTACTCTTGGAGAAGATGTCTCCAAATTTTCATGAAGAAGAGCATGAACAACATATGAATATTCATGTTTGTATGTTATTCATTCCAAAGGAGCAAGACCATATCCCATCCTTTCCCCACAAAATCATTCCATTCACATCTACCCAGGATCTCGCATGCTCAGGTCCTAAACTTGCTCAATTTACTCTCCCAAAGCAAAATCCAAACCCACCCCCCATCCATTCATTTCAACACCCACTTAAGTTTCACATGGCTGATGTGAGGAACACAGAAGCAAAGTTTAAACCAAGCTTATTTGAAGAGTTGATCCTTTTTCAGCCTAGTTCACCTTTGTTTGCTGTTGGGTAGTACGTCCTTTCTGATTTGAGGATCAAATCTTTCCAACAAGGGGAGAATGATGGAGGTCCATCCTCAAGGTCTAAAAATGTTTCATTGATCCAAAATAATCAAGAAATCAACTCCAAAGTCACGGCCATGAGTCACTTGATGGCAAACACACAAGGTGATACACCCGGGTTTTCATCCAGATTTTTACCCGTCTTTGCTATCTTATTACATCGGCCTAAAGCATATTTTGGTGTCCGTTTTTTGGATGATTATCAAGTTCAGGATGTTAGCTTTTAAGTCCAATTGGTTTCATGTCATTTGGAATTCATTTGGTTACTTAAAACAGTTCATCTTTTGAACCTGTCCGGTTTGCACTGCAAAATGCACGGTTTTGGTTTTCTGGTTTGATCAGGGGGCAAATGACGTCCAAATGCTACGATTCCAATTGGAGGGTAAACTAGACATATTGAGGTTTCCAACCATTAAGAAACGTAGCAATTAGTCATCATTTGAGGTGTCAAAAATGCGTTGCAATTGGAGGCAGAAACCGGCTGCTTGACACCCGGTTGCTTAGCCTGGTGGTTTTCCTCCTTCAAGGGGTTTGCTTAAGGTGGAAGGCTTCCAAGCAGGTCATTGTGAGCTGCTTGATTAAGCACCACTCAGCTACTTGAGAGAGAGACACGTGGAGCTAGTGAAACGCCACCATTTTGCAAGCTCTCATTCGACCACTCAAGCATGACATGGCACACATGCAATTTTCAGTCCTTTTGAGGTGGCAGCCGTGCACTCTTGCCTTTCTAGCTGGGAAATTGAGTCAACAAGGTTTCTTAATACTTAGGAAAGAGTTTAAGAAGGAAATCTTGTGTTTTGTAGCTTAAACTTTCAGCTTATGTATGTTTTAGCTTAAACCATGTATTACTAAGCATAGGATTAGTTTAATGACTTTCCTTGCCTAGAAGGAAAGCCCTTTTCATGTAATCACAAGGCTATATAAGTGCCTTGGCTGCTCTTTTGTAAAACAAGAAGTTTGAGTATTGAAATTAAGAAAAGACTTTGTGTCTTGTGTTCCTCTCAAACACTTAACTTGCTTATCCTTAATTAGGCCGATTAAGGTGGTGTCCAAGTGAGTCTTAATCATTGATTAGGTGGTGTATCTGTATCCTAATCAAAGGTTAAGGGCCCTAAGCTAAGTGATTAGTGGTGTATCTTATCTAATCACAAGGCTTAGAACTATCCAAATTCCATTGAATTCACTTAAAGTTCATGAAGTTAGCTTTTGGATCCCTTAAACCATAAGCTCTCCTTTTTCATGTTCTAATCAGTGAACTTCATTCCTCTCTTTTTTTTTTTCTTTTCATATTCATTTCAAGCTTAATCAAGGCCAAGAATTCTTGCTTTGATTCAGTTTTGAGCCCAAACACAAAAGCCATCTCAAAAACCGTGAAGATCACAAACTAGGCGTGCTTAGGCAGCAATTTGGCACAGTGCCCCCGTGCCTTGAAGCACGACCGTGCTACCCCTGGTTCGTGAGTTTCCCACTTGTTTTGGTTGTGTTCTTGTTGTAAGTTAACTTGGGTTGTTCCTACCCTTGAGACGTACATCATCTCTTGAAGGTAGTGAGATGGAAGGAACTTCTCTTTGAGTTTTTCTTTCATTTTCCTCCAAGTTTTAATCTTACCCTTCCCTTTCTTGGCCCTCTTAGATAAAACATTAGCCCACCAAGTAGAAGCATACTTTCTAAGTTTAAGGGCAACTAGTTTTACCTTCTTTTCATCCGGGATGTCCTTGTAGTCGAACACCCTCTCCACGGTTTGTAGCCAATCCAAGAACTCGTCCGGATCAAGCTTGCCTTCAAACTCGGGGATGTCAACTTTGAAGTCGTTGAATCCCCCTCCTTGATGCCTTTCTTGTCTCCTTGATCCTCTACTAGCTCTTCCTTGTGACCCAAAAGGGTTGAAATCCGAATCACTTTCACCCGGGTCACTAGAATCACTTGGAATAGGTGAATCCCTCAAGTTGTCTCTCCTTTCCTTCATGAGCCTTTGAAGTTGAGTTTGCAAGTACTTGACTCTAGCTTCCATTTCGGCCTTTTCTCTTGAGGCTTGCTCGGCCACTTGCTCGGGTGTTTGCCTAGAAGACATGATATGTGAGCTTTGTGGGAGAGAAACACGAGATTTGGCTGAGAATGGGGTGGCACGGTCGTGCCGTGGGACACGGGCTTCCCGTGCCAAGTTACTGCCGTGACAAAAGTGCAGAAAAGAGGTGGCACGGTCGTGCCTTAAAGCACGGGTAGGCCGTGCCACAATTCTGTCCCGTGCGGATAGAGAAAGGATGTTTTGTGGTTTGTGTTTGAGAAATGTGTTTGGGTGGAAGCTTGGCCAAGAGGGTAGCCTAAGCTCTGATACCAAGATGATGTATGTTAACCATGGGAATGTCAAAGATGAGAATGTATGATGGGGAAGATTGAAAACAAGGACAAGCAAAAACCGAAAAGAACAATGAGCTCAACCGGTCTTGATGGATAGTGTGCAACTCTCTTGTCTAAGATAAGCCAAAGGCGCCACTTAGAGGAGAAGTTGGGCTATTCCTTCTTCACTTATGGATACAGAATATCACCACCATAAGCAAGAGAAAGGAACCTAGAAGATCACCACTTGAACTAGCCAATTCAAGCTAAAGCAACTAGGAGTTTCAATGGAGAGTAAAACACTCAGATTTCATTGCATGATATTCAAAGCTGCCTTCTTACATTCCTAAAGGTCCCTTATATAGGAGGGAGCCTCAAAATTCAGATTACATGGGTTACAATGCTAGAATATTCCTTGTAACCTCTCCCACCCCTTTTATGATGAGTCTTTTCATTTTTCTTAGACTTTTCATTAGCTAGTTTTAATTGTTAGGAGTTATTTGAGTCCTTTGATTGTCTTTTGCTGAGTCTATAAAAAGGGGAGGGGCGTGTGAAGCTATTCATTCAGCATTGTAAGAAATTTCCAAAGCAATACAAGTACTTTGAGTGTGTTTCTCAAAAGTGCAACTAAATTCCTAGTTCTATATCTTGAATTGTGGCAAATTCAAGTGGTGTTCTAGGTTCTCTTCCTTTTCCAATTGGAGTGATTCCTTGGTTAAGACAAGAGAATTAGCCCAAGGTCAAGTCATTGAGTGGCTCCGTGAAGGATTATCTCAATTACAAGATCTTGTTCTATTCCTTTTTCTTGTGTAGTGAAATTCTTCATCCATCTCATCCATCTTTCATTTCTCTTCCCAATTTGGCTTATTTTGAGTTGGGGTTTGATTTGGTTCACTTGCCACCCACATATACATCAAGGAATGAGGTCAATATTGATGTATGTTAACCATGGGAATGTCAAAAGATGAGAATGTATGATGGGGAAGATTGAAAACAAGGACAAGCAAAAACCGAAAAGAACAATGAGCTCACCCGGTCTTGATGGATAGTGTGCAACTCTCTTGTCTAAGATAAGCCAAAGGCGCCACTTAGAGGAGAAGTGATGCATATTTCCATATGCATCATTTTTATTCAAGTCCAATTTCAAAGAAGAAAAGGGTCAAAGAAGATCATGCATGGAAATGTGCCTATTTGGTCTTCTTAAGTGAGTTCAAAGACTTGCGACACTATGGAGAGGTCAAAAAGAGGTTAAGCTTTGCTAGAAATTTGGTGCCGAATTCATCCCTGCGGAACCCGATTTTTGTGACCACTTTTGGACAAGCTCAAGTGGACCCACAACTTGAGGGCCCATGTGCTTTTGAAGCTTAAGATTTCATCTTTCAAATAAGCCCAAGTTTGTTTAATTTGGACATCATTTGATTGGGCAAAATATCACTCAAAGATACGTTATGCTGATCCAGTCCAGTCTGAGATAGGTGCATTGTTTGGGCCATAACTTTTAAACCGCTTATCCAAATTGAGCAAATGAGCCCATTCTGGAAACTAGACTTCCAGGGCTTTCTATCAAGCCCAAGAACGTGTGATTTGGCCGAGTATTCTGGACGTTATGATCTGTTGAAGTTGAGGCAGCTGCAAGGATTAATTCTGGGAATATGAAGAGTCTTCTGTTACATGTGATTGTGTGGCTGACATTGTGCACGTTTTGGAGCCTTCTAGATTGGTGTAATCAGCTAAGAAATCCTAGAATATTCCTTGTAACCTCCCCCACCCCTTTTATGATGTGTCTTTCCATTTATCTTAGTCTTTTCATTTTACTAGTTTTAATTGTTAGGAGTTATTTGAGTCCTTTTGTTGTCTTTTGCTGAGCCTATATAAAGGGGGGGCGTGTGAGCATTGTAGATCAGATTTCTAAGGCATTTTCAAGAGTAATTCAAGCACCTTTGAGAGTGATTCTCATTTGTGTCCCAAAAATTCCTAGTTCTATATCTTGAATTTGGCTAATTCAAGTGGTGTTCTAGGTTCTCTTCCTTTTCCAATTGGAGTGATTCCTTGGTTTCCGTGAAGGATTATCTCAATTACAAGATCTTGTTCTATTCCTTTTTCTTGTGTAGTGAAATTCTTCATCCATCTCATCCATCTTTCATTTCTCTTCCCAATTTGGCTTATTTTGAGTTGGAGTTTGATTTGGTTCACTTGCCACCCACATATACATCAAGAAGTTGGGCTATTCCTTCTTAACTTATGGATACAGAATATCACCACCATAAGCAAGAGAAAGGAACCTAGAAGATCACCACTTGAACTAGCCAATTCAAGCTAAAGCAACTAGGAGTTTCAATGGAGAGTAAAACACTCAGATTTCATTGCATGATATTCAAAGCTGCCTTCTTACATTCCTAAAGGTCCCTTTGATGTATATGTGGGGGGGCAAGTGAACCAAATCAAACTCCAACTCAAATAAGCCAAATTGGAAAGAGAAATGAAAGATGGATGAGATGGATGAAGAACTTCACTACACAAGAAAAAGGGATAGAACAAGATCTTGTAATTGAGATAATCCTTCACGGAGCCACTCAATGACTTGATCTTGGGCTAATTCTCTTGTCTTACCAAGGAATCACTCCAATTGGAAAAGATAGAGAACCTAGAACACCACTTGAATTAGCCAAATTCAAGATATAGAACTAGGAATTTTTGAGACACAAATGAGAATCACTCTCAAAGGTGCTTGTATTACTTTGGAAATCTCTTACAATGCTGAATGATTAGCTTCACATGCCCCTCCCCTTTTATAGACTCAGCAAAAGACAATCAAAAGACTCAAATAACTCCTAACAATTAAAACTAGCTAATGAAAAGTCTAAGAAAAATGAAAAGACACATCATAAAAAGGGGGTGGGGGAGGTTACAAGGAATATTCTAGGATTTTTGCAGCTGATTACATCAATCTAGAAGCATCTAAAACGTGCACAATATCAGCCACACAAATATATGTAACCTAAGACTCTTCATATTCCCAGCATTAATCCTTGCAACTGCCTCAACTTCAACAGAGCATAACTTCCAGAATACTCGGCCAAATCACGCGTTCTTGGGCTTGTTAGAAAGCCCTGGAAGTCTATTTTCCAGAATGGGCTCATTTGCTCAATTTGGATAAGCGGTTTGAAAGTTATGGCCCAAACAATGCACCTATCTCAGACTGGACTGGATCAGCACAACGTATCTTTGAGTGATATTTTGCCCAATCAAATGATGTCCAAATTAAATAAAATTGGGCTTATTTTAAAGCTGACATCTTAAGCTTCAAAAGCACATGGGCCCTCAAGTTGTGGGTCCACTTGAGCTTGTCCAAAAGTGGTCACAAAAATCGGGTTCCGCAGGGATGAATTCGGCACCAAATTTCTAGCAAAGTTTAACCTCTTTTTGACCTCTTCATAGTGTCGTGAGTCTTTGAACTCACTTAATAAGACCAAATAAGCACACTTCCAAGCATGATCTTCTTTGACCCTTTTCTTCTTTGAAATTGGAGTTGAATAAAAATGATGCATATGGAAATATGCATCACCCTTATATAGGAGGGAGCCTCAAAATTCAGATTACATGGGTTACAATGCAAGCCAAACGGATCAAGACAAAAGGGAAGCACAAAAAGCAAGAAAAGTACAAAAGGTGATGTTGACTGTTGCTGTCCAGTTTTCCAGATTGCAGTGTCAACTTTCAGCAGCTGTATCTTCGTCCTTACTTACCCAAATTGGCTCCAACATACCTTATTAGAAAGCTTAGAAAGTGTTCTTTCATATGACTACTTTTGGAGCTCATTTGGTGCAGCCGTTCAGGAGATATAAACAGAACAAGTGAGATGGTGCAGGCTGACTTCCCAAAAGCAGCTTTAGAAGTTTCCTTGCTTTTAGCCTCCTTGGGACACGTTTGACTCTGGTTTCTTTTCCCACCCTTTTAGCCAATTCAAAAAAGGATCTAGGGGTTAAAATTCCAGGTTGTTAGGGTTACTTTAGGTTGGGGAAAATGGGCTCCCAAAACCGGACAAAATCTGACCTGGAAAACAGTTTTGGACAGTTTGGCTTTAACAAAGGGTTTGGATGGGCAAATGACATCCAAATGGGCTGAAACTTGATTTATTGGGCAGCTAACTCTCCAATCTTTCCAGACATACCAAAAGTTTGGCTTTAAAGCCTCAGGTCATCAGGTCACCAAGGTCAGAAAATCGGGCCATGTGCGGGATGAGCCCGGCAGAATGCAAGTGATCGTATCTTGAGTGATTTCTAATCCTTGGAAAGCCTTTGTGACCTCTTGAGCTATAAGAACCCCTTGGGGCTGATCCCCATCAAATATGGTGTTGGATATCCCGTTTAGGGGGTAAACCCGAGGGTATCTCTTCTGGAAACAAGTGACAGAATGCTTGGATGAGTGATTTGGCAAATGGATGGGTTGGTAATGGGGATTCTGGTTCTTCTTGTATGGTTAAGATCCACTCCTTAAAAGCCTTGAATTCATGATTCGAAGCCCTCAAAAGAGTTTCACTAAAAGTGAGTAAACAACCAGATTGTTCATGGCCTTTTGTGGGTTTGTTCTTGAGAATTTCGGATGGTGATAATGGTTTTAGAGTAATCTTCTTGCCTCTCATAGACAAGGAATATGTGTTAATGAAACCATCATGGGTCACCCTTCGGTCATACAACCAAGGCCTTCCCAACAATACATGGCATGCATCCATAGGTATAACATCACACCAAAGTTGGTCTTGATAGTTCTTACCAATGGATAATGAAATGAGACACCTTGAATTGACTTGAAGCCCTTTGCTTTGATTCAACCATTGTATATTGTATGGATGGGGATGGGCCGTAGCTTGCAAACCTAGCTTTTCAATCATGGTAAGGGACACCACGTTTGCACAGCTCCCACCATCAATAATCAACGAACAGACCTTGCCTTGAACCGTGCACCTAGTGTGGAATATGTTTTCTCTTTGTTCATCCTTGGTGCTCTTTTGGCCATTCAAGACTCTCCTCAAAACTAACATTTCTCCCTCATCAGCTTCCTCCTCAACTTCTTCTTGACTCTCTTCATGCTCTTCTTCAGTTTCACCTTCATTTTCCCCTTCCTTTTCTTGCTCATCCACGGTTCTCCATTCGGCCAAAGTGATGACCTTGCGGTTTGGGCACTCTGAAGCAATATGGCCAAGTCCTTGGCACTTGAAACATCTTCTAGTGCTCATAGGATTGGGGTTTGGTCGAATTGGGGTAGCTGGGGCCTTTTGTGGTGCTTGGGTTCTTTGTGGATTGAAAGGAAAGGGATTTTGTGGCTTGGAAACTGTTGGGAACTCCCCTTGTTAAAAGGTTGGTTCCGGATTGGAGGCTTTTGATGTGGAGGTTTGAAAGTTTGCTTAGCTTTCTTTTGTTGCTCAACCTTGTGAGCAAGTACGCAAACCTCATCAAATGTGGTGTAAGCTTGTAATTCCACAACATTAGAGTACTTAGGATCAAGTCCTCCCAAGTACCTTACAATCGTTTGCTCTTCTGGTTCTTGCAAATCACATTTAATCACAAGCTTCTCAAATTCTCTAGTGTATTCTTCAACACTAAGATTGCCTTGACTCAGATTATGAAGTTGTGAATAACAATCTTGGACATACGTGGGGGGTAAAAATCTAGCTTTTAACTTGGATTTCATTTTCTCCCAAGTTCTGATTTTGGACTTACGTTCCCTAACTCTCTTAGCACACAAGTTGGTCCACCATAAAGAAGCATACTTACGTAGTCTTAATGCCACCAACTTGACTTTCTTTTCTTCTGGAACGTCCTTGTATTCGAATACCCTCTCCACAGTGTGCAACCAGTTCAAGAAGTCTTCTGGATCAAGCTTGCCTTCATATTCTGGAATCTCAACTCTAAAATCATTAGAGTTACCTTGTCCTCTTGGCTCTTGTCGTGGTTCTCTGAATGGCTCTTCATCACTTGAGGACTCTAGGTGGTGACTGAACACTTGCTCTCGGCCTTGCGATGCAGAATGAAATGATTCTTCATTGAGTTTTTGCTTTTGCTTGAGGAAGACACCCAATTGCTTTCGTAAATACTCATTTTGGGCCTTGAGCTCTTGGTTAGAAGAAGTAATCTCATGATTATTCTTCAAGACAGCATCAAGCTTTTCTTCTATGCTCATACTAGTACTCATGTTTGTGTTTGAGAAATGAGAAAGAAGGGAGTTTGGATGTGTGGATTCAATACCTTAGGCCAAAGATGAAACTCAGCTCTGATACCAAATATGATGTAAAGGTCAATGGGAATGATCACACTCACTAACCTTACACCAAGGAAGACTGAAAACTCAATGTAGTTCACAGGCTGAAGTGGCACGGGCGTGCCAATGAGCACGGGTACACCGTGCCAACTTTCTGCCTGAAAGAACTAGATTAGGCTAGTTTTGCCCGGTTTGAGTGCTCTTCAATTCTAACTGATTTTCTATCTTTTTGGTGAGGTGGACTTGAAGGAAATGTGATGGAGGTCCATCCTCAAGGTCTAATAATGTTTCATTGATCCAAAATAATCAAGAAATCAACTCCAAAGTCACGGCCATGAGTCACTTGATGGCAAACACACAAGGTGATACACCCGGGTTCTCATCCAGATTTTTACCCGGTTTTTGCTATCTTATTACATCGGCCTAAAGCATATTTTGGTGTCCGTTTTTTGGATGATTATCAAGTTCAGGATGTTAACTTTTAAGTCCAATTGGTTTCATATCATTTGGAATTCATTTGGTTACTTAAAACAGTTCATCTCTTGAACCTGTCCGGATTGCACTGCAAAATGCACGGTTTTGGTTTTCTGGTTTGTTCAGGGGGCAAATGACGTCCAAATGCTACGATTCCAAATGGAGGGTAAACTAGACATCTTGAGGTTTCCAACCATGTAAGAAACGTAGCAAATAGTCATCATTTGAGGTGTCAAACATGCGTTGCAAGTGGAGGCAGAAACCGGCTGCTTGACACCCGGTTGCTTAGCTTGGTGGTTTTCCTCCTTCAAGGGGTTTGCTTAAGGTGGAAGGCTGCCAAGCAGGTCATTTTGAGCTGCTTGATCAAGCACCACTCAGCTACTTGAGAGAGAGACACGTGGAGCAAGTGAAACATCACCATTTTGCAAGCCCTCATTCGACCACTCAAGCATGACATGGCACACATGCATTTTTCAGTCCTTTTGAGGTGGCTAGCCGTGCACTCTTACCTTCCTAGCTGGGAAAATGAGTCATCTACATTCCTTAATGCATAGGAAAGGTTTAGGAAGATAACTTAAGTGCTTTGTAAAATAAGCTTTCAGCTTTTGGTTTGTATTAGAGTGATGTATATGTGGGTGGAAAGTGATCCAAATCAAACTCAAATCAAACTTAAGCAAAATGAAAAGAGAGAAAGATCCGAAAGATGAAGAATATCACCAAACAGGATAGAGATGGATAGTGCAAGACTTTGAGTATGAGATAATCCTTCCGGAGCCACTCACACCTTGGTCTTGGGCTAATTCCCTTCACTCTTCTGAGGAATCACTCCAAAGAAAAGAAGGAGAACCTAGAACACCACTTGAATTAGCCAAATTCAAGATATAGAACTAGGAATTTTTGGGACACAAATGAGAATCACTCTCAAAGGTGCTTGAATTACTCTTGAAAATGCCTTAGAAATCTGATCTACAATGCTCACACGCCCCCCTTTATATAGGCTCAGCAAAAGACAACAAAAGGACTCAAATAACTCCTAACAATTAAAACTAGTAAAATGAAAAGACTAAGATAAATGGAAAGACACATCATAACAAGGGGTGGGGGAGGTTACAAGAAATATTCTAGGATTTCTTAGCTGATTACACCAATCTAGAAGGCTCCAAAACGTGCACAATGTCAGCCACACAATCACATGTAACAGAAGACTCTTCATATTCCCAGAATTAATCCTTGCAGCTGCCTCAACTTCAACAGAGTATATCTTCCAGAATACTCGGCCAAAACACGCGTTCTTGGGCTTGCTAGAAAGCCCTGGAAGTCTATTTTCCAGAATGGGCTCATTTGCTCAATTTGGATAAGCGGTTTGAAAGTTATGACCCAAACAATGCACCTATCTCAGACTAGACTGGATCAGCACAACGTATCTTTGAGTGATATTTTGCCCAATCAAATGACGTCCAAATTAAACAAACTTGGGCTTATTTTAAAGCTGAAATTTCTAGCAAAGCTTAACCTCTTTTTGACCTCTCCATAGTGTCGCGAGTCTTCGAACTCACTTTAGAAGACCAAATAGGCACATTTCCATGCATGATCTTCTTTGACCCTTTTCTTCTTTGAAATTGGACTTGAATAAAAATGATGCATATGGAAATATGCATCATGTAAACCGTGTGTTAGGAAGTGATTAGCAAGTTTAATGACTTTCCTCCCTTGGAAGGAAAGCTCATTTGTGTACTCTCAAGGCCATATAAAGCCTTGTATGTTCATTTCGAAGGAATAGAGTTGAATTTTCAGTAGAGAGAAAAGACTTTGTGTCTTGTGATTTCCTAAACACTTAACTTGCTTATCCTTAATTGTGGCCGATTAAGGTGGTGACCAAGTGAGTCTTAATCTTGGGTTAGGTGGTGAATCTTATCCTAATCCAAGATTGAGGGCCCTAAGCTAAATGATTAGTGGTGTATCTTATCTAATCATCTAGCTTAGAACTATCCAAAGTTTCATTAAACACTCTTGAAGTTCACCAACTAACTCTTGGTTTCACTCCTCTCAAACCGTGAGTTACTTCTTGTTCTTCTTAGTGTTTCTTCATCCTCCTTACTTTCCTCACTTCCTTTACTCCTTGATTCCTCTTACCATACAAAATCAAGTCTTAACATAGCTGATTGCATCGAACTTCCAATAACCTTCAAAGCTATCTCAAACCGTGAAGAAGAGCTTACCTAGACAAGCTAGGCAGTGAAGTGGCACGGTCACCCCGTGCCATCAAGCACGGCCGTGCCACTCCTGGCCGTGAGAAATTGCTTGATTTCTAGCTTCCTTCGACGTGAGTTAGCTTGGGTTGCTATCCTTCCCTTGGACTTACATCATTTTTGGTATCAGAGCAAGTTCAGAACTTGGCCTGAACCCCACGTCATTCCCAGCTTATCTCTGAAATCATTTCAAACACAATCAAACACAAACTGTTCATTCCTGCGATCACAATGAGTACTAGCATGTCTGTGGAAGAAAGACTTGAAGTTCTTTCTAAGCAAATGCAAGAAATGAGTGTGAGTAATCGAGAACTCAAAGCACAAAATGAGTACTTGAGGAAACAGCTTGGAAACCATATGAAACAAAAGCCGAAACTTCAAGAATCACCAAGCATTCGGATTGGAACAGACTATGGCTATGAAGAGGAAGCTAGCAATGCGTTCTCTGAAGAAGAAGTACCATTTGAAAGAATGCAAAGAAGAGCGCGACCTACTTTCAACTCTAATGAGATCAAGGTTGATATTCCTGAGTTCGAGGGTAAGTTAGATCCTGATGAGTACATTGAATGGTTACAAACGGTGGAGCGTATTTTTGAGTTCAAGGAGATTCCAGAAGATAAGAAAGTCAAAATAGTTGCTCTTAGATTAAGGAAATATGCTTCCTTGTGGTGGACAAACCTTACTGCTAAGAGAACTAGAGAAAGGAAGAGTAAGATTGCTACTTGGGACAAAATGAAAGCCAAGATGAAGGCACGGTTTTAGCCTTCTACGTATGTCCAAGATCAATACATGCTCTTTCATCATTTGAATCAAGGCAAGATGAGTGTTGAAGAATATACTCGTGAGTTTGAGAAACTCATGATCAAATGTGACATTCATGAGCCTGAAGAGCAGCCCATGGTACGTTACCTAGGAGGGCTTGATCCTAGGATAGCTAACGTGGTTGAGTTGCAAGCTTATACCGCCTTTGACGAAGTGTGTGTCCTAGCACACAAGGTGGAGCAACAAAGAAAGTCTAGAATGAATGTTCGTGATTCGTTCAAGCCTTATTCTACACCAAACCGTGGGCAACCCTTAAACAAGGGGAGTACCACACCTCAGCCTAAATCATTTACCCCTTTCCCATCTAATCCACAAAAAAACCAAGCTCCTCAAAGGCCACCACCATCAAACCCCCCACGTCCAAACCCATACCCTGTAAGCCAAAGGAGGTGTTACAAGTGCCAAGGCTTAGGACACATTGCTTCTGATTGTCCTAGTCGAAAGGTAGTCACCTTAGCTGAATGGGAAGCCATAGAGGGAGAATTTGCCGAGGAGAAAGAAGAGGAAAGGGCAGAAGATGCTGAGAGCGATCATGAAGATGATCAGGAAGAGTTTGTGGAAAACGCAGATGAAGGTGAGATGCTAGTAATTCGAAGGGTATTGAGCAATCAACGAGTTGCTAAGGATGAACAACGTGAGAACATCTTTCACTCACGGGGTACAGTCCAAGGCAAAGTGTGCTCGTTAATCATCGATGGAGGAAGTTGTGCCAACGTTGTTTCATTGAATATGATTGAGAAACTGAATCTTCAGTCCACGGCACACCCACACCCATACAACATTCAATGGTTAAATCAAGGCAAGGGATTACAAGTTAACTCTCGTTGCTTGATTTTATTCTCTCTTGGTAAGAATTACCAAGATGAACTTTGGTGTGATATTATCCCCATGGATGCTTGTCATATTCTGTTAGGACGACCATGGATGTATGACAGGAAGGTTATGCATAATGGTTATCTTAATACTTATTCCTTTTCCAAAGATGGCAAGAAGATTACTCTGAATCCTATGTCACCATCCGAACTCCACAAAATGGAACCACAAAAAAGCCAAAATCAATCTGACTTGCTTTTGACATATGTTGAACCACTTTTAAAGGCCTCTCAACATGAGTTCAAAGCCTTGAAAGAGTGGATATTGCAAGTACAAGATGAGCCATAAACACCACTTCCATCCCATCCCATAGCCAAGGTCATATTGAATCAGTTCAGTCACCTATTTCCAGATGAGATACCTTTGGGTTTACCCCCAAAGCGTGACATTCAACATCATATTGACCTTATCCCAGGATCCATTCTGCCTAATAAGCCAGCCTACAGGACAAATGCCAAGGAAACTCAAGAGATTCAACGACAAGTTGAAGAACTGATATTCAAGGGGTTGGTACGAGAATCCTTAAGTCCATGTGCTGTTCCTGCTCTTTTGGTCCCGAAGAAGGATGGTAGTATGAGGATGTGTGTTGACAGTAGGGCCATAAACAAAATTACTATCAAGTATAGGTACCCTATTCCTAGGCTTGAAGATATGTTGGATGAATTACATGGCTCTAAGGTGTTTAGTAAGATTGATTTGAGGAGTGGATATTATCAAATTCGTATTAGGGAGGGCGATGAGTGGAAAACTGCTTCAAGACTAAGGGCGGATTATATGAATGGTTAGTCATGCCTTTCGGTCTTTCTAATGCCCCTAGTACGTTTATGAGGTTAATGAATCAAGTATTTCGACCATACTTGGGCAAGTTCGTGGTTGTTACTTCGATGATATATTGGTGTTCAGTAAGAATGAGCAAGAACATCAAGATCATTTAACTCAGGTGATGCTCGTTCTTGAAAAGGAGAAGTTATTCGGGACCCTAAAGAAGTGTACCTTCTTTACTCATGAAGTTACCTTCTTAGGTTATATTGTTTCTGAAGATGGTATTAAGGCGGATGAAAGCAAGATTGAGGCTATTCAAACTTGGCCTGTTCCTAAGAGCATTCATGACGTTCGAAGCTTTCATGGCTTGGCCTCTTTCTATAGGAGGTTCATACGAAATTTCAGCACTATCTTAGCTCCTATGACTGAGATTCTTAAGGGTTCCTCATTCACTTGGAATCCTAAAGCCCAAGCAGCCTTTGAAGAAGTGAAAGAGAGACTAACTCAAGCACCAGTTTTAGCCCTACCGTATTTTGAGAAAGTCTTTGAAGTTGAATGCGATGCTTCTGGGGTTGGTATTGGAGGCATTCTTACTCAAGAAGGACGCCCTTTGGCCTTCTTCAGTGAGAAATTATGTGATACCAGGAAGAGATATTCAACTTATGACAAGGAATTCTACGCCATCATTCTATGTCTAGAACATTGGAACCACTATTTGATTGCCAGTGAGTTTATTCTGCATTCAGATCACGAGGCTTTGAAGGATATTCAAGGCCAACACAAGTTAAACTCGCGCCATGCTAAATGGGTGGAATTCCTACAGTCCTTTCACTTTACTATCAAGCATAAGTCCGGCAAACTGAATCAAGGCGCCGATGCTCTATCACGGCCTTATCTATTGATGTTCCAATTAGATGCTTGTATCCTTGGATTTGAGCATCTAAAGGCGTTATATCAGAATGATGAAGATTTTGGGGTGTTATATTCTGAGTGTACTAAACATCCCAAAGGGGACTTCTTAATTCAAGAAGAGGTTCTTTTTAAAGGTGCTCGGTTATGTGTCCCCAAATGCAGCACTCGTGAGTTGTTAATTCGAGAAGTCCATGCTGGATCTTTAGCTGGCCATTTTGGTGAAGACAAGACCCTAACTATGCTTAGGGAACATTATTATTGGCCAGGCATGGAGAAGGACGTTCAAGACATCATTAGAAGGTGCAGTACGTGTCAAATTGCGAAGAGTCATTCGCTCCCCCAGGGACTATACACGCCACTTCCTATTCCTACGTTGCCTTGGGTGGACGTTAGTATGGATTTCATACTTGGTTTACCAAAAACACAAAGGAATAAAGATTCTATCTTTGTGGTCGTGGATCGATTTTCGAAGATGGCTCATTTCATTCCCTACAACAAGACTAATGATGCCACTCATATTGCTGAATTGTATTTCAAGGAGGTTATGAGACTTCATGGAATTCCTCGTTCCATTGTCTCAGATCGAGATACGAAGTTTTTAAGTCACTTTTAGATTACTTTGTGGAAAAAGTTGGGTACCAAACTCAAGTACAGTACCACTTGTCATCCACAAACAGATGGGCAAACCGACGTTACTAATCGAACCCTTGGTACTTTATTAAGGGTTCTGATTAAAAACCACATCAAAGCTTGGGATCTGTTACTTCCACATGCTGAGTTTGCTTATAATAAGACTCCAAGCAAGGCTACTGGTCTATCTCCCTTTAAAGTGGTCTATGGAATTGATCCCCTAAGTCCACTTGATCTTGTACCACGACCATTAGATCAAAAGCCAAGTGCGGATGCCGCTACTAGGGTGGAAGAAATCCAAAAGTTGCATGAGTTAGTAAAGGCCAAGATTGAGAAAACTACACTTTCATACACGGCCCAAGCTAACAAGCATAAAAGGGAGAAGCTTTTTAAGCCAGGTGATATGGTTTGGATTCATCTTCGTAAAGAACGTTTTCCTTCCAAAAGGAAAACTAAATTGATGCCTAGAGCGGATGGTCCATTCGAGATTTTGGAGAAGATCAACAATAATGCTTATAAGGTGGAGTTACCAGGAGATTATGGAGTATCAGCTACGTTCAACGTTGCTGATTTAAGCCCTTATGAAGCAGATGGTTACCTTTTTGATTTGAGGACCAAATTTTCCCAACAAGGGGAGAATGATGGAGGTCCATCCTCATAGTCTAATAATGTTTCATTGATCCAAAATAATCAAGAAATCAACTCCAAAGTCACGGCCATGAGTCACTTGATGGCAAACACACAAGGTGATACACCCGGGTTCTCATCCAGATTTTTACCCGGTTTTTGCTATTACATCGGCCTAAAGCATATTTTGGTGTCCGTTTTTTGGATGATTATCAAGTTCAGGATGTTAACTTTTAAGTCCAATTGGTTTCATATCATTTGGAATTCATTTGGTTGCTTAAAACAGTTCATCTCTTGAACCTGTCCGGATTGCACTGCAAAACGCACGGTTTTGGTTTTCTGGTTTGTTCAGGGGGCAAATGACGTCCAAATGCTACGATTCCAAATGGAGGGTAAACTAGACATCTTGAGGTTTCCAACCATGGAAGAAACGTAGCAAATAGTCATCATTTGAGGTGTCAAACATGCGTTGCAAGTGGAGGCAGAAACCGGCTGCTTGGCACCCGGTTGCTTAGCTTGGTGGTTTTCCTCCTTCAAGGGGTTTGCTTAAGGTGGAAGGCTGCCAAGCAGGTCATTTTGAGCTGCTTGATCAAGCACCACTCAGCTACTTGAGAGAGAGACACGTGGAGCAAGTGAAACATCACCATTTTGCGAGCCCTCATTCGACCACTCAAGCATGACATGGCACACATGCATTCTTCAGTCCTTTTGAGGTGGCTAGCCATGCACTCTTACCTTCCTAGTTGGGAAAATGAGTCATCTACATTCCTTAATGCATAGGAAAGGTTTAGGAAGATAACTTAAGTGCTTTGTAAAATAAGCTTTCAGCTTTTGGTTTGTATTAGAGTAAACTGTGTGTTAGGAAGTGATTAGCAAGTTTAATGACTTTCCTCCCTTGGAAGGAAAGCTCATTTGTGTACTCTCAAGGCCATATAAAACCTTGTATGTTTATTTTGAAGAAATAGAGTTGAATTTTCAGTAGAAAGAAAAGACTTTGTGTCTTGTGATTTCCTAAACACTTAACTTGCTTATCCTTAATTGTGGCCGATTAAGGTGGTGACCAACTGAGTCTTAATCTTTGGTTAGGTGGTGAATCTTATCCTAATCCAAGATTGAGGGCCCTAAGCTAAATGATTAGTGGTGTATCTTATCTAATCATCTAGCTTAGAACTATCCAAGTTTCATTAAACACTCTTGAAGTGCACAAACTAGTTCTTGGTTTCACTCCTCTCAAACCATGAATTACCTTTGTTCTTCTTAGTGTCTTTTTTATCCTCCTTTACTTCCCTCACTTCCTTACTCCTTTGATTCCTCTTATCCACACAAAATCAAGCCTTGACATAACTGATTGCATCGAACTTCCAACAAACTTGAAAGCTACCTCAAACCGTGGAAAGGGACTTACCTAGACAAGCTAGGCAGCGAGTCGGCACGGTCACCCCGTGCCCTTGCGCACGACCGTGCCACCCCTGGCCGTAAGAGTTTGCTTGTTTTCTAGCCTCCTTTGACGTAAGTTAACTTGGGTTGCTATCCTTCCCTTGGACTTACATCAAAATGGGTGTGAATGATAGTAGAAAGAGTGGGATAAGGAAGGGGAATGTAGAACAAGGTAGGTGAAGATGAATACTTTGGAAAATTAAGCAAACAACCTTGCTAATGATCCGGTAGGATGCAAAGGTGATGGAGGTCCATCCCCTAGCATGATCGATGGCCCACAAGGAAGCCCAAAGAGTCCAAGTTCCACGTCCAAAGTGCAAGAAATTAGCCTAGGAACACAAGAGAACCTTTTTGTCAAAACTGGAATATCAGGCGTGCACAAACCCGGTTTTGTGCACCTAATTTCCTAACCTTCCCAAGGCTGAAATGGGGTTGCAGGAAGCCTAAGTTTAAGTTCAAGATGTGCTCTTTCCATCAAGACCTCTTGCAAGTCATTTGGAATTCATTTGATACCTCAAAACCTCAGGCAAAGTCAATCACTACATCTTGGCGCTGAACTGGGCAGGGCTGAAACAAGAGGTTGTTTGGTGGCCCATTTCTCCTCCAGTTGATCTGAAACTTTTATGGTTTGAAAGTACTTTAAAAATATTATCAAGTGACCATAAAAAACCTCAGCCAAATTACACTCATGAGGAGCTATTAACCACCAAAACAAGGAAAGAAACACCCTTTTGACCGGGTCATAGGGCAGCCGGGTACAAGAGAGGAGAGTGAGGTGTCTTATTGCTCTAACCCATGCTTAGCCACTTGCAAGAGTCATCATGAAGGGTACTTAGCTGTCAAGAAGCTTCCATTCACCCCTAGGCCGACACATCATCCTCAAGATTAGCATTGAAGAGGTGTCAAGTGGAGGATGCATCTACCTTTTTTTGTTTTTATATGATCTATGTATTTTTGCCTAGTTTAGCTTATAGTGCAACCTAGGGCCTATGATTTGTACTTGGAACTTTTGTATTAACACCCCCACAAGCCCTTGGCCGGCCACTCAAGCTTGTTTATTGAATGAAAGTTGAGCTTTGCTCCTTTGAATCCTCAAACTCTCTTCTAGCTTATCTCACCTTTTGGCCAAGTTGAGTGGTGATCTAGTAAGAGTCTTAACTTCCTTCTTGGTGGTGTTTCTGTATCCAAGAGGTTGTTAAGGGCCCTAACATCAAACCTTGGTAGTGTTTCTGTATCCAAGGTAGGTGTTAGTTCCGGTTCTATCCTTCCCAGCTCAAGGTGAGTTTGTGAATTCAAAGTTGCCTTGTTGTTACCTCCCATTGCTTTCATCGCACCCTTGTTCCTATCCTCTTGGGTTTTCCTTGAGGATACATCATATTTAGTATCAGAGCCAAGGCTTCCCTAGGCCTAAGCTTGCTGCCCAACACCCTTCCACACACCCCAAACACATTTCCCCTCAAAAACACCAAACCGTGCTCCATGGTTTTTCACCATCCAGAAAAACGGCACCGCCATCCCGTGCCAAAGAGCATGACCGTGCCACCCTCACATTCCAGCCACACTTCCCTTTTTCACCCACACCCAGTACTTCAGCACGGCCACCCCGTGCCATGTCGCACGACCGTGCCACCCCTTTTCCAGCAACATCTCAACTTCACTCCCGTCCAGAACCAGAGCACGGCCGCCCCGTGCCTCACAGCACGCCCGTGCCACATTCAGGCCGTGAACTTCCTGCTTATTTCAACACAAGCACTACTAGCATGACCATGGAGGAAAAGTTTGAGGCTCTCATGAGGAATTATGAGGCCTTGAAGCTACAGAATGAAGAGATCAAAGGTCAGAACGAGTATCTGAGGCGACAACTTGGAGACTTCTTGAAGCAAAAACGAAAGGAGGTTAGGAGTTCCCGATCTTTTAACTCCTCCGACTCCGAACCGGAAGCAAGAGAAGCCCCACACTTGAAGAGGAGGCTTATGGAAGATCAAGAAGAGGAAGGCGGACAACCTCTCACCAAGGAGACATTAGAGTGGAGATTCCAGAGTTTGAAGGGAAGCTAGACCCCGATGAGTTCTTGGAATGGATGCAAACC
>JAKOGI010004770.1:0-20920 GCA_029747015.1 Carnegiea gigantea | reverse complement strand
CTCTCTACTCTCTCAATCTGTTCTCTCGCAGCTCGTCTCTCTCTCTCTCTATATATATTATATATATAGAATATATATCTATTATATATAGCTATATATATAATATATATGTATATTATATATGATATATATATGTGTGTGTGTTGTATGTCTATATATGTTTATGTAGGAGTTTGTGTGTATATGTATATGTGTGTGTGTTGTGCATATATATAATATATATATATATATATTATATTATCTATCTATATTCATATATCATATACATATATATGATATATTTATATGTAACAGCCCACGACCACCCGCCATCGAGGTATTGTCCGCTTTGGGCAGGCGGGACGCTACCACCATCCCTGCCCTCATGGTTTTGTCCTCAAAAGGCGCCTCGATGGGTTGAGGTTTCCCCACGCTTATAAGGCGTGGTTCGTTCTCCTCAACTCCCGATGTGGGATACCTTCATCCACCACCCCTCTCAGGGGCCCAGCGTCCTCGCTGGCACATCGGGTCGGGTCCATGGCTCTGATACCATTGTAATAGCCCACGACCACCCGCCATCGAGGTATTGTCCGTTTTGGGCAGGCGGGACGCTACCACCATCCCTGCCCTCACGGTTTTGTCCTCAAAAGGCGCCTCGATGGGTTGAGGTTTCCCCACGCTTATAAGGCGTGGTTCGTTCTCCTCAACTCCCTATGTGGGATACCTTCATCCACCCCCCTCAATGTAACACCCCCAGCCCCTAGGCCAGAAGCGTTACGCTTTCCTAACTTCTTACTTAATTCTTGGGACGAAATGGGCAGAGTTCCCCCTAAAAACTGACTATTTCCAGGCTAAAAGCCTTACAATAAGTCCCTGTAAATCAACGGAAGCGCAAACATTTGAAACATAGCTCAACGGCCACACGCCGGAGTTCATAACTCAACGAGCCACTCGCTCGGAGTACACCAACCAGATTGATTTATGAATAAATAAGAAATGGAAGACACAACTCAATGGTTAACAAAACCGGAGTATTAAGATTTACATCCCAAAACATAGCTAAATTAAATCAAGAAGACATCTAACTAACTTGATGGTTGGCTCAGGCGGCCATACAGAGCGACCTTTATACCATATGCATTACATGAACTAGAATAATCATTTACAGACCTTTATAAACTAAGAGTACATTACATGACTTCATTAAACAAGTAAGAACCCTTTAATGAGCACATACGACGCCTTGTAAGCAACGATAGGTTCCTTCTGGACTTATCTAACTCAACTTCTTCCTGTCAGAAAGAAAACCTGGGGAAAATGGGAAAGAGTAATGGGATGAGCAACCACACGCTCAGTGAGTGTCCCCCAACCCCCTTAAAACCAAAACCGTTGCAGGCAATACTATCTTTACTAGTCACATATCACGTTTCCATACTTTACTATCATAATAGATATTCATAGAACCTTTATGGGAGGATCACTAAACATAAACTTCACTTCGACCACTCAGTCATATTTCTAGGTTCCTCAATGACGGAATTCTTTACTAGCAAGCAGTTAGGCACGTGAGTAAGTATCGAAGGCTAAGTATAAGGATCTTTTCTTTTCATAACATAACTTCCTAATACTCCATTTGAACTACACATGAACCCTCAATCATATGATGAGTATATAAGGGTATCCCTTTTCATAAACACACTTTTCTTGGCATTTCATTCATATAATATACATATCACACACATAAACACATATCAACGTTCATTCTTTTAGGAAGAGACGCCTTCATTCATAGAATTTTCAACGTGCTATAACTTTCTTTCTCATCTCATACACTTTAAATCAGATAGATTTGCTATGGATAAGAATGATGCCACATAAGATTGGAATTCACGTTCAACCATACTTAAAAATCATTCATAATACATCCATTGAAAGCTTTCCTTTAATACACAGGCTAAGAATCCACATTCATCATATTTAAGAACATTTTCTTTAAATCTGCAATGAAACTTTCTTTGAACATTGAAAGCATTTCATAACCTTGAGGTTCTCAACCTTTTGAAAGAGTTTACATTTCGCATTCGTCGTAAAACGACCCTTACAAGCATTTCAAATTCATTTCATATGGCTTCTTTGGGCCCGTAAAACATTCTTTTACTTTAAAACGTATAAAATGGCAAAGGCCAATTGCTTTCCTTAACTTAGTACGAAAATACTTCTGGCATAAGATCATTACAGGGTGCTGATTGGGTGAGAACTATTCTCGACCCCATAGTGAGACCTAACGCTCACGCTTAAGCTCTTACTCCCGGGATGGCTACATATAACATATCGGACCATTACATTAGCCCTCGTCAGGGCCTCTAGGGTTTATCCGGACTTATCCCCTAGGTTAACATTATTTACATCATATCATATTGTCCGCAGCACATTATCTTAGCCACTTAAAGCGTATCGGCCATAACGGCTAGTAATTTTCCGTTTCAAACAATAAAGTCATTCGACGTATAATTCCCATCTCCCTTTTGTTAAGAACGTTTTAGGAATTCCTTCCAAACATTATTTAAATAGCTAAAATAGGCCATAGCTCGTTACTAGACATGGCTATTATTCATTTAAAACACATGAAAAGTCGTTTGCTAAAACATCACCCTTCCACACACATGTTACATTTTAAACATAAAAGGAAAAAGGGAAATACACATATCACATTTAAACACTTCGTAATCATTTCAACACAATGAGCCACACATGGCCTCGCAATCCACACGATTGCGGTAATTTCACAACCCGAACTCCCTCCTCACAAGAACCGTACCACAATACCTCGAACGCTCATAATTCTTTCCTCAAACCATCCAACTACCAACTCGTTTCATTGATTTATTAATACAACATATTATCATACTAATTTATGAAAAGGTAACATTTAGGTACTTACCTGGGCAAGCAGCACCACTTGGCGGTGCGTTACAGCAAGCATACGTACGCATATGTATACCATCACGTACACACATAAAACTATAGAACTTTACTTGGGAATTCATACATGACAAGGCTCCAAGCATTTATAAATTTACTTCAGAGTTAGTAGGCCTTTATGGGATAGTTAAGCATATAGGCGATCATAGACTGATTATACATTTATATACATAAACTTTAAATACGTACGATGCACTTCGAAGTTCATACACGATCATGGAACGACCAAACATTCATAAATGTTGGCTTTAAAAACATACGACGCACTTTGAAGTCCACACAATCATGGAACGACCAAACATTCATAAACGTTGGTTTCGAAGTTACAAAACAAGTCCAATTGAGCTATTTCATCATAATACGATTCTACACGTTCACTATCTACATCGAAATTACTATTCGAATCGAAATAAACCACTTAAACATAATAAGACTTTAGGCATTCAGTTATTATGTCTAATTTACTACTCAGGTATAGACTAGCTAAATACACAAGTATCGATTCCAACCATACTCATCTCTTTTCGAAGCTATTAATCACGTATGAATCATTTAAGTGTACTTATGTCGATTCAAAGCATTCATAATTCATTTTGTGCTAAACTTTTAGGCATGAACTAGCTAAATTCACTTGAATCGATTCTAAACACGTTAAACTAACTTTGTTTATAATCCTTTTCATGCATCAACTAATTAATTGAATCGATGCTAAACATGCTAAATTAACTTCGAATTAATAACTGAGGCATGATTAACTAAGTTGGTTCGATTCGAAGCTAGAGATATTTAATTCATTTCGATGTAAAATCTCAAACATTCAATGGTCACAGGCATTCGAATTAACGCTAAAGGCATGTAATTCACTTCGAATTATAAATTCAGGCTTTCGATAGCTACATACATTCGAATTAACGCTAAACATGTATAATTCACTTCGAATTATAAAGCTTAGGCATTCAATGGTTACATATGTTCGAATTAACGCCAAACATGTATAATTAACTTCGAATTATAAACCTCAAGCAGCACATTCTAAATTAGGCTATGCTAGTCTAACATGCAACATCGATTCCACTAAAACGTTTGCGAAATTAGTACTAATTTAGGAGGCGAGGAACACCCACCTCGATCCTAGCTTAGGGCACGCAGATTAGCTGGATTTGGAGCAAGTTCAAACACCAATTGCTCAAAGTCTCCTCTGTCCTTTGCGCAATTCACGACCTAGCCCCGGCCCACAAACCTAACTCGCGATTTCTGAGAATTTTAGGCACAATTTAGAAGAATTTAGGGTGAGGATCGAATTTATAGAAGGAGAAGAGGTTCGAATTCACCTCGCATGCCCTAAAACGGACAGATGTCCGGCCGAGCTCGTGTCAATTCGCCCCTGTCTGCGGCCGGTTCTAGCCCAGCCACGCGTGAGGTGGTTCGCCGGCCTTGGCTGCGACGGTCGCCGACGTGGTCGCGGCTCCTCGAGCCCCCCTCCGCCCCTTCTCACTCTCGCTCCAACTCTCTCTCTCTCTCTCTGCCGCGGTGTCACGAGGGTTGGCCGGCGGCCGACCTGCCGGTGCGCCGCCGTAGACCTCGGCCCCGACTCGCCATCCGGTGGCCCTCCTCTCTCTCTGCCGTGGGGTTGTGGTCGGGGTGGGGGTGCCGTGAAGAGCCTCATGACCCCCCCTTCGCGTTCCTCTGCCAGTGAAAGAAGGGGCTTCGGCCCCTTATGTTCTCTTTTTTTTTTTTTTTGGGGTGATTCGGTTAATAACTCAATCAACTAAAACCGCTAGTCCAATCTCAAATGTCTTGTTCTAAACTTAAAACGATGCATAACCCTTTATCAATTATTCGAATCCAACTTCGAAGTTCGATTTAATAAGTCTCGAAACTAATTCTAAGGTTGAAAACCTAATCGTTTTCAGGAAACGACTAAATAAATCGAATAACAACTAAATTAAACTATCGATATAATTTAAAGGCATAAATGGCACGCATTGACTTTGAAATCAATAACAGCAATAATAATCTTGTCTTTAATGAAATTATAGTTTTCAAAAGCACATCGATAATAATTTAACTCATACGGTTACTAAAAATACGATTTTAGAACGTAAAAAGGACATTTAATTAGCTTAACGGAAAACGAAAATGCAGGGTGTCACAATATATATATATATATATGTATATATATATATGCATACATACATATATATATATATATATATGTATATATATATATATATATATATATATATATATATATATATATATATATATATATATATATATATATATATATATCTATGTATGTATGTGTGTGTGTATATATATATATATATATATATATATATATATATATATATATATATATATATACACACTCATATACATGCATATATAGATATATATATAGATATATATATATATATATATATATATATATATATATATATATATATATATATATATATATATATATATATATATATATATATATAGATACATACGTACATGCATACATACATATGTACATACATATATAAATACATGTGTATATACATTTATATATACATATATCTATAGATCTATATATATATATATATATATAATATATAGGAATATATAGCTATACCTATATATAATATATCAATATATATATATATAGAATAATATGCATATATATATATGTATGATGTATTTGTATATGTATGTATGTGAGTGTGTGCGTGTCTCTCACCCCCTCTCTCTCTCTCTATATATATATATATATATATATATATATATATATATATATATATATGTGTTTGTATATGCATGTGTTTGTGTGTGTGTTGTGTGTGTATGTACATATATATATATATATATATGCATGTATATACACACACACACACAGTTATATATATGTGTGTGTGTGTGTATATATATATATATATATATATGTATGTATATGTATATATAGATGGATAGATACACGCACGCGCGCGCGCGCACACACACACACGCACATATATATATATACAGATATATATATATATATATATATATATGTATATATATATATATATATATATATATATATATATATATATATACATATATATATGTATATATATTGTAAGGCTCGTGTACTTTATTTTCTGTTAAGCTGTTCGTGACGCCTTTTTACATTATAAAATCCTAGTTTATTTAACGATACGAGTTAAATTATTATTAACATGCCTATGTGAGCGATGATTTTATTAAAGAGAATATTATTGTCGCTGTTGAAATTATTATTATTATCATTATTGTTAGTGTGAAAATCTTTCATTGATTTTTGATAAGCGTTATTAACGGTTATTAATGAATACTAAATCGAGTAGGAACCCGAATACGATTAGGTTGTCAACCTTAGAATTCGTTTCGTTAACCATTAAATCAAACCTCGATATTTTTAGGAACGAGTAACCAATGAAAGGTCGTGTTATCGATTTTGGGTTTAGAGTTCGGGCTATGAATTAGACTAGCGGTATCAAATATGAAACAGCTTGGGACAAAAAAATGGGAGAGGGGGGCATTTTACTCATTGCGTGCGACCCCCGTTTTCCACCTCTTCCTTGTCGCGACCCCCTCCCCCTTTCCCGATATCTCACACTCTTTCTCAGTCTTCATCTTCCTCCTCTCCTCCACCACAACCATGGCCTCCAAGCTCCATTTTCAGAGAATTTTCGCCACTCCAATATGCAAAACCTATCCATTCGGCCTCCGCGACAACCTCATCATCATTTGGCGTGAATCTTGGCAAGGTTTCAGACAAACCGACCATGTTTGCGGTGGCTCTGGGTGGCGAAATGGGGGCACAAACACATGCCCAGGTATGGCCATGCAATTTCGCTCATAGTTATTCCAATTTTTAATAAATTGGAGTAAAATTTCGCAATTTCAAACACCTAATTCGAGCTCAAGTTGGTAAATGAAATTTGGGTTTGTTTGGGGTTCGAATTGGTGAGGTTTGGGCGTGAATTGTGTGCTGCTCGTGTGACCAGAGGGCAAGGTCGGAGTTTGGAGCTGTTCCAGTACCCAAAGGCGAGCCAACAAGCCCTTCAAACGAACACCTGGCTCGGAATCGAAGCGGGGATTCCTTTACTCCTAAATTACTATTAATTTCAACGATTTTAACTAAATTAGTTAGTGCATGTTGATTTTAAGGTTAAAAATCAATTTGGGTGAACTGAGAATCGGAATTGAGGAATTACGAGCACGATGTTAATTTTGGGTTAATTTCATGTTGAAAACGAAGCTGAATATTAATGACCAGATAGTTTTGTGGTTACTAAATATTCAGATTAACGCCTTAGAGTTGTCACTTCGTCGGTTTATTAGCCCTGAATCGTTTTCTGAAGGTTAAAAATGCTAAATGGGTGAATTAAGGCATTAGTAAAGCATGCTGATTTCTATTTAGGAGTTGTCACTAAATCAATACGATTATGTTTAAACTCTGTTTAAGGTTATTGATGAGCATGCTATGCCTTTATGTGATGGTTTTGTGAATTATTGGTTTGTTTATGACAATATTAAATCGAGTTGGTAGTTGGATGGCTCGAGATGGAACTATTAAGGAACTTGAGGAACTGTGGTCGGTGATGTGTGAGGAGGGAGCCTGGATTGTGAATTGCCGCAATCGTGTAGATTGCAAGACCATGTGTGGCTTATTGGGTAAATTCTGCCGTGCTGTGCTATGAAGTGTACAAATGTGCTAGTTGTGAACCCCTTTTCCCCTGAATGTGCTACGTGATATTAAGTAATTAATTCTTGAAATTTAGACATCTTTAAGAAGGATTGTTAAACACTTGTTTTCATGATTTCAAATGCTTTAAGTACTTACCAACTGCCTATCAGTTATAAAGATGTTTGTAGACTAAAATAATCCTAAACCGTTGAACTACTCAGGGAGTGACTCAGCTGAATAATCAATAGGTTTAGAAAGCTTAAAACCGAACTATAAGTGAGTTCGAAAATGTTTTAAGGCATTGGTTTATATGTAACTTATCCTTGCATTTAAAAGGATTTAAATGATCTGAAAAAGAATGACTTATGGTATTAATTATGAAATTTAGTTTGACTTGCATGCTAGCTGCTTATTTGAGTTTTGATTGAGTTTCGAGTTATAAACTAGTAAAACCATTATGATTATGAGAAGCGTTTATGTTAAAAATTTATGAAGAAACCTCGCTTGACTTATAACCGAGCCAAGTATCTTTAAGTTTTGAATAATCGTAAGTTTGAGAACGTTTTAAGCCTTTAGTTTATTTATGCATCCTCCTTTGAGTTTTAAAAAGGGATCCAAACGAGTGTAAAATGGCAACTGAAGATTTTATTACGAACCTAGTTTGAATGAGTTTATTACTTTAAGTTTCAATAAGCTTCAATTATGAATCCAGTTTGATTATTACATTATGTTTCAATAAGCTTCAATTACGAATTTAGTTTGATTATTACTTTATGTTTCAATAGACTTCAATTTCAAATCTAGTTTGATTTAAACGCTAACTAAGTACCTTAAGTTTCAAATGAGTTTCGATTTATGAATTAGCAAACTTACTACGTTTATAAGAAGTTTTACGTTAAAAATGAAGTCGATTTACGTGTTAACAAGTTATTACGTTTATAAGAAGCTTTTAAGTTTAAAACGAAGTTGGTTTACGTATTAACAAGCTTGTTACGTTTATAAGAAGCTTTTAAGTTTAAAACGAAGTCGGTTTACGTATTAACAAACTTATTATGTTTATAAGAAGCTTTTAAGTTTTAAAACGAAGTCGGTTTACATGTTAGCAAACTTATCACGTTTTTAAGAAGCTTTTAAGTTTAAAAGGAAGTCGATTTACGTGTTAGTAAATTTATTACGTTTATAAGATGCTTTTAAGTTAAAAACGAAGTCGATTTACGGGTTGGCAACCTTATTCCCTTTATAAGAAGTTTTTAAGCCAAAAACGAATGAGCTATAAACATTTCGAAAAGTTTTGGTCGATTTGTTAAAATTAAGATTTTAGCAAAGTAATCAACTGAAAAAGAGAAATCAAATGCGATTTTAAAGGCTAAGAAAGTGCTAGGCAAGTGGTCAGACCTTGAGGGTGGGAACTGGACGCAAAGATGACGTGAGCTGTTTCCCCCTAAGGTAATGTTGGGAGCTGGACGTAAAGATGGAGCTTGACTTAACATATGATTATCTTGGCGTGAGCTGTTCCCTAATGTATAACGCGTAAGAAAACCTTGAGGGGGACTGGACTCAAGATATGATTATCTTGGTGTGAGCTGTTGCCCCACAAAGGACAATATCAAAGTTAGAGTTGCTCTGCTAAGATGCGTTTTGGCCAAAAGTTAAGTGCGTATACCCCGAGGATAACATGAGTTATGAGTGACAATTTCACTTAAGGCCGATGTTGACCTCCCCTAGCTAGCACAATACGATGTTTTTACGTTATAAGTTCGTTCCTAATAAATAGGAAATTGGCATTTTGCCATTTTAAGGAGTTCAGAAAAGAAGGATTTGTAAGGGCCATTACGAGGCCATATTAAATAAGATTTGAAAAGCTTATAAGGGTCATTCGAGGACCATTATGAAAGAAGTTCTTTTAAAGAATACGAGCCTCAAGAGGCTAAGTAAAGTGTTTTTAAGAAAATAAAGAAAGTTTTCAAATGTACATATCCTACAGATATTTTATGAACGTGTTTCCAAGTATAGTTTAAATGAAATTTCAAATGAAGTATGGTTACATCCTAGCAATCAATCGAACATTTAAGCTTTTAAAAGTGCATATCCTATGAAAGAATGTTCTTGCCAAGCCTTTCTTACCAAATTGGATGTTTCGAGAGCTTTTAGAAATAGTTATAAGCTTTAAAGAGGTCAGCGTGATTTATAAACTATTATTGGAACATATCGAGAGTCACTACGTTTTCAAAAGTGTGTTTGAAAGCATCATATTCATTCCTTGTGCTATTTGATTACGTGCCTGAATGTTTATTAGAAAGGAAGATTGATCATTAAGGACCTAGGAATGAGTGGAGGGGCTAGCATGAAGTATAAGAGTGACAATCTTTTCTTGGGGACTATGATTGCCTAATATGATAGTAGTATACCAATATGTGATATGTGACTATTATTGGTATTAATGCCTGCAAATGGTTTTGGTTTTAAGGGGTAGGGGAATTCTCACTGAGCGTGTGGTTGCTCATCCCTTCACTTATTCCCTTTTTCTAGGTTCAGTTTGAGCAGGTATAAGAGGTGTTCTGAAGTTATTTTGATCTAAACACATCAGAAGTCTTTTCTCGGCTTTGCAACTGTTCGATACCTGTCACGTTGTAAATATTTAAGTTCACATTTGTATGTGAAAGCATGTAGTCAGCTCTATACCTATATCTGTATTGCTTTAACCCTTGTGTTAGTTGTTTGATTGTGAGTAATCCCGGGCGAGTGGCCCGAGGGGTCGAATTTGGGTTATTTTAGCACATGTTATACCCTATTAGCAGCTCATAGGTACCGTTAGCTGAGCTAAAGCCCTAAGATGTTGCTAAAACAGGGAAAACTCTTGCAGTTTTGTTCTAGAATGATTATCTAAATGCTAATCCAAACTCTCAATCTTTAAGAACCTTAGGAATTTCCTTCCAGGGAGTCCTGGCGGTGTGACCCCTCCTCGGGTTGGGGGCATTACATATATACATATATATATACATATGTATATAAATATATATATATATATATATATGTGTGTGTGTGTGTGTGTGTGTGTGTGTGTGTGTGTGTGTGTATATATATGTGTGTGTATGTGTATATATATATATATAATATATATAATATATATATATATATATATATATATAATATATATATATATATATACTATATATATATATATATATAGATATATATATATATATATATATATATATAATATACATATACAATATATATATATATATATATATATATATATATATATATGTATATATGTATATGTATGTATATAGGTACATACATACATATATACATATATATATCTGTGTGTGTGTGTGTGTGTGTGTGTGTGTGTGTGTGTGTGTGTATGTATGTAGGTATATACGTACACATACATACATATATACATATATATGCATGCATGTATGTATGTCCTACGTGGCCTCTTTACGCTTATATTCTTGAGGCTCATATAACTTTTCTTATTTTTCTTGAAAACACTCTACTTGGCCTCTTGAGGCTCATATTCTTTAAAAGGAAATCTCTTTCGTATTGGCCCTCCAATGACCCTTATAACCTTTTTGAATCTTATTTAATCTAGCCTCGTAATGGCCCTTAAAATCTTTCTTTTTCAGAAATACTTAAAACGGCGAAATGCCAACTGCTTTTCTTATTTATCAGAAAAATACTCTTAGCATAAGATCATCGCAATGTGCTAGCTAGGGGAGATCTACACTCGCCCTAAGTGAGATCATGGAAAGTAGTGTAATACCCGGGTAATTTATTTTTCGTTAATCTAATTGTAATGCCTTTTTTTTTTACATTATAAAATCGTATTTTATTAATGATATGTGTTAAATTATTATCGATGTGCCTATGTGAGCGATAATTTTATTAAAAAGAATGTTATTGTCGCTGCTATTATTATTAATATTATTATTAGTTTTGAAAACTTTTCAATGATTTTAGTAAGTGTTAATAAAGATTATTAACGGTTACTAAATCTAGTAGGAACCCAACTACGATTAGATTGTTAACCTTTGAATTAATTTCGTTGTTTATTAATTCGAAGCTTGATATATTTGGGAACGAATAATCAATGAAAGGTAGTCTTATTGAATTGGGTTGAGAGTTGGGGATACGAATTAGACTAGCAGTACCAATTCTTTAACAGCTTGGAACCCCAACCGAAAAAAAAAAGAGAGAGAGGGAGGGGCATTTTTGTAAAACCACGCGAGACCTCATTCTTCTTCCTCTCCATGCGACTCCCCCTTGACATCTCTCTCTCTCTCTCTCTCTCCTCTCTGTGCTTTCTTCTTCCTCCTCATCCTTCTCCATGCACGTGTCTAAATAGCTCGAATTCGAGTAGAATTTCACCACACCCAGCCAGCAAATCCACTCATTCTACCTTCCCCACAAGCTAACAAACATCCGGTGCTAAAATCTGGGCAAAGTAGAGAAGAACCCACAAAGTTTTCGGTGGGTCTAGGCGGCGAATCGGAGCACGAACGCGTGCCCAAGTGTGGCCATGCAATTTAGCTCTTAGTTGCTTCAATCTTCTATAAATTGGGAGTGGAATTCGCAGCTTTAAGCACCCAATTCAACCTCAACTCAGTGGGTGAACGTTTGGGTGAAATTGGGGTTCGAATTGCGTGAATTGGGCATAGTTTGGGATCTGTTCGAATGTTGGTGAGCAAGAGTCGAGGGATTGGAGTTGTTCGAGCACCTAAATTCAAGCCAACAGCCTTGGAATCGAGCCTCTGCCTTAGAATCGAGGTAAGGGTTCCTTTCCGCCGAATTGATATTATTTTCAACAAATTTAACTAAATTTAGTTAATGCATGTTAATTCTGAGTATAGAAATCAGTTTGGGTGAAATTAGAATCAAGATTGAGAAATCATAAACATGGTACTGATTTTGGATCATTCACATGTTGAGTTCGTGCACAATTTTACTAACCAGTCAGTACTGGGGATTGTAGAAAAGTGCAGAATGTCACCTTAGTGCTATTTTTGCATAAGTTTATTAGACCTAAATTCTATTTTGAAGCTTAAGGATGCTAGCTGGGCAATTGAAGTAATTGTGGAATAAACTGAATTGTGTCCAGAGGTTATGGCTAAATCAGTTTGGGCATATTGATAGTCTATTCGTGGTAATTACATGAAATGCTACGCCTATGGATATTGGGTTGTGAACTAGAAAACAGAATATCGCTTTAAAAGTTTCTATTACATTAGTTTAGTACGCTTAAAATCTATCTTGGAGGTGGCATGTAAGCGTTATGCCCTAAGAATGCTAACCGGGCGATTCGAGGTGTTGTAGAGCAAACCGAGCTATAGATTTAATGTTGTTATCAAAACAATTTGGTCTTGTTAAATTCTATTTTGGCTGTTTAGCATAAATGTTACACCTATACATAATGGTTTCATGTACTATTGGTTCGTGTTTGCCAATATTGAACTGAGCTTGGTAGTTGGATGGTTCGAGGTGGAACTATTAAGAGATTTGAGGTTCTTGTGGTCGGTGTTATATGAGGAGGGAGCCTGGGTTGTGATTGACTGCAATCATGTGGATTGCGAGGCTATGTGCGGCTTGTGGCAGATTCTGCCAAGTTGAGTTATGAAGTGTTTAAATGTGCTACTTGTGAACCCCTTCCCTCTTTATGTTGCTAAGTGATGCTATGTGATTGATTTTGAACTTAGACATCTTTAAGAAAGCTCGTTAAAAGCTTATTTTCATAATTGCCAATGCTTTTAAGTATTTACCAGTTGCCTGTTAGCTTATTAACATGATTGCAGCCTAAAAGATCCTAAATCGTCGAACTACTTAGTGAGTGACTCAACTGAATAGTCGATAGGTCTAGGAAACTAAATAGCAAGCTAGTAGTAAGTTCGAAAACTTTTTAAGGCTTTGGTCTATTTATGTCTCCTTCTTGAGGTTAAAAAGGATTTTAAACGAACTAAAAATGGGCAACTGAAGATGTCTATTATGAAACCTTGTTTGAATTATAAGCGAGCTAAGTACTTTAAATTTCGAATAGTAGGAAGTTCGAAAACGTTTTAAGGTTTTAGTTTGTTTATACATCCTTCTTTGAGTTTTAAAAAGGGATTGAAACAAGGGAGGGGTAGAAAGAGAGGGAGGGGTAGACCGAAGAAGTGTCTAGACTAAGTGGTTAGAGAGGACCTGAGAGTTGTCGCTCTGACGGAGGACATGGCTCAAGATAGGAGGCTGTGGCGGGATGGGATTAAGGTCTTTGATTGTAGGGGTCAGGCTCCGTAGGTGGCAGTAGCTTCGATGGGGGTGGGGCGGGTAGGGTTTTGGTGTACTTGTCTGCAGGTCGTGCTTTTCTGGGATGTGACGTCATCAAGCGCCCCTGGTTTGTTGAGGTATGTCCCCGATCCTTGTTTATTTGCTCTCCAGACCCTTTTCTCCTCTTTGGTAATTGGTTTGCAATCGTTTTTTCTATAAACCTTTTTCACAAAACTATTTTGTGGGTCTTAAGGAATCAACCTCTCTATAGGTAGGAATACCGGTAGAGGTAAGGTTGCCTACAGCTGGATCTCCCCAGACCCCGCGAAAGCGGGACCTACACTGGGAGTTGTTGTTGTTGTTGGATACATCCTTCTTTGAGTTTTAAAAAGGGATTGAAACGAGCTAAAAAATGGCGACTGAGGATTTTATTACGAATTTAGTTTGAATTAAACGCTAACTAAGTACTTTAAGTTTCAATGAGTTTCGATTTACAAGTTAGCAAATTTATTACGATTATAAGAGGATTCTATATGATTTTAAAGGCTAAGATAGTGCTTGGTCATTGGCTGGACATTGAGGGTGGGAACTGGACGTAGGATAAGGCGTGAGCTGTTTTCCCCAAAGGTCATGTTGGGAACTGGACGTAGGATAAGGCGTGAGCTGTTTTCGCCTAGAGGTAATGTTCGATAATGAGTGACGCGTAATAAAACCTTGAGAATGGACTGGACACAAGATAAGTCATGAGTTATTGCCCCCACAGAGGACAATATCGAAGTTAGAGCTACTCTACTGAGATGCGTTTTGGCTAAATGTTATGTTACATACACCCCGGGGATAACGTGAGTTGTGAGTGACGATCTCACTCAGGACGAGTGTAGATCTCCCCTAGCCAGCACATTACGATGATCTCATGCTAACGATATTTTCTTAATAAATAAGAAAAACGGTTGGCATTTCGCCATTTTAAGTATTTCTGAAAAAGAAAGATTTTAAGGACCATTACTAGGCCAGATTAAATGAGATTCGAAAAGCTTATAAGGGTCATTGGAAGACCAATACAAAAGAGATATCCTTTTAAAGAATATGAGCCTCAAGAGGCTAAGAAGAATGTTTTCAAGAAAAAGAAAGAAAGCTTCCCTGCATATTTTATGAATGAGCTTCCAAGTATAGTTTAAATAAAATTTCAAAAGAAGTATGGTTATATTCTAGTAATGCATCGAACATTTCAGCTTTCAAATGTGCATATCCTGTGAAAGAAAGTTTCTTGCCAATTATTTCTTACCAATATGAGTATTTCAGAAACTTTTAGAAAGAATTATGAGCCTTGAAGAAGTTAACGTGATTTATAAACTATTTTTGGAACATATCATGAGTCAGTGCATTTTCAAAAGTGTGTTTGAAAGCATCTTAAGCAATCCTTGTTACTCACTTGTTTATGTGCCTAAATGCTAGTTAGTAGGAAAGTTCATCATTAAGGGCCTAGAAATGAGTTTGATTGGCTAGTATGCAGTTTATAGGTGGTAATCTATCCTTGGGGACCATGATTGTCTAATATGATAGTAATGCATAAATGCGTGATATGTGACTATTATTGGTATTATTGCCTGCAAATGTTTTGGTTTTAAGGAGTGGAGGAATTCTCACTGAGCATGTGGTTGCTCATCCCTTTACCTACTCCCTTTTCTAGGTCCAGTTTGAGTAGGTATAAAGGATATTTCTGGAGCTATATTGATGCTGACCCATCAAAAATCTTTTGCTAGCCTTGCTAAGTGTTCGATGCTTATCATGGTGTAAATATTTAAGCTCATTGTTGTACGTGTAAGCATGTAGTCGGCTCTGTACCTGTATAAGTATTACTCTAACCCTTGTGTTAGTTGGTTGATTGTTAGCAATCCCGGGCGGGTGGCCCGAGGCGATGAATCTAGTTATTTTGGTACATATCTTACCTTATTACCAGTTTACAGGTACCCTTAGCTAAGCTAAGACCCTAAAATGTTGCTAAAACAGGGGAAATTCTTGCAGTTTTGTTTTATAATGTCTATCTAAATGCTAATCCAACCTCAACTTCAAGAGCCTTAAGGATTTTCCTCTAAGAAGTCCTAGCGATGTGACCCCTCTTAGGGTTGGGGGTGCTATATTAGATGGTATCAGAGCCATAGGTTGCATTATGCATTTAATAGGCGTGTTTTATGTGAAATACATGACTTATGTGCTTATGTGATCGTGTCCTGCTTGGTATTACTTGTATTAACAAGTGTATGACTTATGATATGTATATATATGCTGGTTTTGCCCTTATTATTACAGTGGTAGTGTAGGATGATTTTTCACATAGCTGATTATGCATATCTACCCTTTTGGTGGGCCGCGTGGAATGTGGTCATGTATTGGCAAGCCTTAGAGATGCACAACCGATGGGTATCACACAGAATCACCCAAAATGATTGGGTGGTGGGCTTTACAACGAAGATACCGTTTGATGATAGATGGAGGGAAGCAGCAATCACTTTACAACATTGGACCTTACACATGGATGTATATGCCCCTTTTACCTATCGGGATTTAGTAGAATTTTTACTATAGGCGGAGCACCGTATAAACCACTTGGGGTTCACTCCACTTCAAAGAAGCGCTGCAACCGCCCTCACTCGTCCAGACCGAACTCATTCAGCCTGCGGTGAGCCAACACCTCCCCACCACTATGGATGAGAGGAACCAGCTAGAGCATCGTCAAATGAGATGCTTCTTTGCTTAAAGACCTCAAGCAAAGTGCTACAAATGAATTGCTACGATGTGGGGCACTGGGTAGATGCTTGTGAAATGCCCTGCCGCTGAGGATGGCAAGCTACCCACCTCAGGATGGAAGAGCTAGTAGATAGAATAGACAACATCGAGTATGCTCCCATTAAGATATTACAAGAGCTATTAGCCCTAAACCACGACCAATCCGAGAGTTCAGACGAGTCCATGGCTGATGGCTTCCTTGGAAGTGACAACTCAGGCGAAAAGTAAGAAAGAGTAGCGTGAATTCGGGTTCACAGATGTTGTGTTGTATATAAATAAGTTGGATGTAAGCCTTTTAAGTTTGTTTCTTTTAAGATGAAGCACTAGGATGATGAGATCTCCCGTGACTCCTAAGTCACATTATTAATGTTCAATGAAATAAACGTAGTTGGTGCTTATCAAGTGTTATGTATTCACCAGTTTGTTCAGGCGTATACGTGCATTTCCTTTAAGTAAGATGTGATATGCATGTCTAACTATGTGAAGGTTGAGCTGAAACTAAACTAGTGGCTATACATAACATCTTTTGCCCACTTGCGAATTATTTCATTAACTAAGGAATCCCACCCCTATTAGTCCTAGAATAATTGCGTGTTAACTCCTGGTTGAAAATAGAACTAAGTAATCCTTCATGTAATTATGTGACAAATGCCTCCTTGACGCGAACAAATCCCAGAACCCACTGCCATGGAGATGATATATCAGTTTAATAAGCTTAAACCTCATAAGTTTGGAGGTGGAACTGACCCTATGGTATACGAGCACTGGCGTCGAAGAATGAAAAACTTATTTGAAATCATGGAATGCCCTGAGAGATTTAGGGTGCATCTGGCCACCTCTCAATTTGAAAAAGAAGCTGAATTTTGGTGGGGGACAGTAAAACCTAGGGGAGGTGAACTTGCGCTAACCTGGAACCAATTAAAAGCTTTGATGGATGCTCAATGTTACCCTCAAGACGTAAGAAGAGCCTATGAAAGGGAGTTCTTACGCTTGAAGCAAGGAGAAATAAGCGTAATAGAATATGCGGCGAAGTTCAATAAGCTGAGCTGTTTTGCACCAAATCAAGTGGCCATCGAAGAAATGAGGATGGACCACTTCGAACAAGGACTAAGAGGGGAAGTGAAGCAAATAATAGCTGGGCATGCTTATGCCAACTTTCAAGAAATGTAGCAAAAGGCTGTGAAAGTAGCCCGCATCATTAATGAGACCAAGATTGAAAATAGAGAAAAAGGCGAAGCAAAGAGAAAGTTCGGCCCTAGAGGATCCAATTATCAGGGAAATAGAAACTACAGGAGGTTTAAATATGGGATGAAACAGGACGAAGGAAAGCAAACCGCCTAATGGAAACAAAGGAAAATGTGTGACTAGTGTGGGCGTCAATACCTTGACCCATACAGAAGCATTACAGGCTTATGTTTTGGATGTGGTGATATGGGTCAGAAGGTTGCCAATTGCCCAAAGGGCACATGGAATAACTAGGGCAATACTCAGAAATCCGGCATTGGGATTAACCCAGCGGCATAACGAGGTCGCCCGCCCATTGGTGCTTCCTCAGAAGGCAATAGAAGTAATAAGAAGCCACTAGCTGGAGCTCGAATACTTAGCTAGAAGGAGAAGAAACTGAGGAACCTGCTAACACAGTGTTAGATAATATTCTACTGAACCACGTCCTATTTGATTCTGAGACTGCTCGCTCTTTTGTGAACTCTGTACTTGTATAGAAACTTTCTAGTAAGCCTAACGAGATGGATATACAACTTTATGTGACCTTCCCCTTAGGAACTATCTACTATACTGATCTTATCTTTAGTGATCGTACTGTTAATGTAGGAGGGAAAACCCTCCCTGTTGACTTGGCACAACTAGAAATCCAAGGATGGGATGCTATTTTGGAGACGGATTGGTTAGATAAGCACAAAGTGACATTAGATTGTGAAAAGAAGCTAACCGCTTTCTTGGCCCTTGAAGGAGAGAGGATGGAACTTAAAGAAAATAGCTTGCCTATTTACTCAAGAGAAAGAGAACCTCACACACATAGAAGAACCTATATGAATACTAGGAAGAACGGAGAAAAGCTCATAAATAGGGGTATTACTTATGTTAAGGTGCCTTGAAAGCATCACAAGATGGCCAAAGAAACCTGGGAGCCGGAAAAAGAAATGTGGGAGAAGTACCCCACATTATTTCCACCAAGTAAGCAATTTCGAGGGCGAAATTCTTTTAAGGGGAGGAGAGTGTAATACCCGCGTACCTTATTTTCCGTTAAGCTGATTGTAATGCCATTTTTTTTACATTATAAAATCATATTTTATTAACGATATAAGTTAAATTATTATCGATGTGCCTATGTGAGCGATAATTTTATTAAAAAGAATGTTATTGTCGCTGCTATTACTATTAATATTATTATTAGTTTGGAAAATTTTTCGATGATTTTAGTAAGCATTAATAAAGATTATTAACGGTCACTATATCGAGTAGGAACCCGAATACGGTTAGATTGTCAACCTTGGAATTAATTTCATTGTTTGTTAATTCGTAACTTGATATATTTGGTAACGAATAATCGATGAAAGGTAGTCTTATCGAATTGGGTTTAGAGTTCGGGATACGAATTAGACTAGCAGTACCAATTCTTTAACAGCTTGTAACTAAAAAATAAAGAGAGAGGGAGGGGATTTTTATAAAACCACGTAAGACTCCTTTCTTCTTCCTCTCCACGCGACCCCCCCGACATCTCTCTCTCCCCCCTCTCTGTGCCTTCTTCTTCCTCCTCATCCCCTCCATACATGCATCTGAATAGCTCGAATTCGAGTAGAATTTTACCACACCTAGCCTGCAAATCCACTTATTCTACCTTACCCACAAACTAACAAACCTCTGGTGCTAAAATCTAGGCAAAACAGAGAAGAACCTGCCACATTTTTGGTGGATCTGGGAGACGAATCGGAGCACGAACGTGTGCCCAAGTGTGGCCATGCAATTTAGCCCTTAACTACTTCAGTCTTCTATAAATTGAGAGTAGAATTTGCAGCTTCAAGTACCCAATTCAACCTCAAGTCCGTGAGTGAACGTTTGGGTGAAATTGGGGTTTGAATTGCGTGAATTAGGCACGGTTTGGGGTCTGTTCGTGCGTTGGTGAGCAAGAGTCAAGGGATTAGAGTTTTTCGAGCATCTAAAGTCAAGCAACAGCCTTGGAATCAAGCCTCTAACTTGGAATCAAGGTGAGGGATTGGAGTTGGCGACCTTTCTCAAGGATGTCTAAGTTCAAAATCAATAACATAGCATCACTTAGCAACATAAAGAGGGACCCACTGACTTGAGGTTGAATTGGGTGCTTGAAGTTGCAAATTCTACTCTCAATTTATAGAAGATTGAAGCAACTAAGAGCTAAATTGCAAGGCCACACTTGGGCACGCATTCGTGCTCCGATTGGCCGCCCAGATCCACCGAAAATGTGGTGGGTTCTTCTCTATTTTGCCCAGATTTTAGCACCAGACGTTTATTAGTTTGTGGGGAAGGTAGAATGAGTTGATTTATAGGCTGGGTGTGGCAAAATTCTACTTGAATTCGAGCTATTGAAACGCTTGTATGGAGGAGGATGAGGAGGAAGAAAAAGGCGCAGAGAGGGGAGAGAGAGAGAGAGAGAGAGATGTCGTGGGGGTCGCGTGCAGATGAAGAAAGGGGTCTCGCATGGTTTTACAAAAATGCCCCTCCCTCTCTCCTTTTCTTTTGTTACAAGCTGTTAAAGAATTGGTACCGTTAGCCTAATTGGTACCCCGAGCTCTAAACCCAATTCGACAAAACTACCTTTCATCGATTATTCGTTTCCAAATATACCAAGTTACAAATTAATAAGCAACGAAATTAATTCGAAGGTTGACAATCTAATCGTATTCGGGTTCCGACTTGATTTAGTAACTGTTAATAATCTTCATTAACGCTTACTAAAATCATTGAAAAGTTGCCAAAACTAATAACACTATTAATAATAATAGCAGCGACAATGACATTCTTTTTAATAAAATTATCGCTCACATAGGTACATCGATAATAATTTAATTTATATCGTCAATAAAATACGATTTTATAATGCAAAAAAAAGGGCACCATAATCAGCTTAACGGAAAATAAGGTATGCGGGCATTACATACACACACACACACACACACACACATACATACATACATATATATATGTGTGTGTGTGTGTGTGTGTATA
>JAKOGI010004769.1:2500-20927 GCA_029747015.1 Carnegiea gigantea | reverse complement strand
AAGTAGGGATCGATCCATGAGGAAAGATTGTTTCAAAAAGGCTAGCTTAATCCTAAATGATTTTACTAATCTAATTTATTAAATCTAATCTTAATAATTCCAAAATAATTAAAATCTAATCAATAAAAATCTAAAAATAATACCCAACGATGCTCCTGAATATTTTGGATTATATTCTGGAAAGAAAATAGTAAAAAGCTTTCCTAAATAGTCTAGAAAAATAAAAATAGAATAGTAAGTGAAATTCTAATTTAAAATCAAAACAGCAAATAATAATCATAAAATAAATATTAAAAAATGTCAAACAGTAACCTAAAATATTATTCTTCAGGTACATGAGCTTATCACTCCTCAATTGTATCCAAATAATTTCAGAAAAATCAAATCATAAAATTACCATAGAATATCAATGCAAAATATTAAATCTGAAATTAGAAATTAAATAATCTACATAAATATAAATACGAAAATAATCAAACAACTTACCCTAATTCTAGGATACAATTTTCTGGACTTAACAATACCTACTAATCGTGACTTAACAATTAAAATTGAAATTTTCAGACTTAATAACCTAAAAACCTACACATATCAATTTCACAAAATAATTCTGAAAAATTATCAAATAACTTCCAAAAATTGCGAAATTAAATATGGGTAGATTAGGACACTATATAAACCCCAGGAATGAATAAAAACTGAAAGAAAACAAAACCAGCTATTTTTAGTCTAATTTCTATAAACCAGTAATTAAATACTAAAACTGAATATCAATCAATCTAAAATTATAACCACTCTAAAAATCAAAATCTAAACTATCTAAAATTACCTAGACACTCCTAAAAGACTATACTTTAGTGGGGTCGATTGAAATTATATTGAAGCTAAAAATAGAACAAAAATTAGTAAACTAATCAAATTACTCTAAGCAACAAATAATGATCAAAAATTGTCAAATTTATGAAGAATACTTAGTATAATCTCAATCCACCATGCAAATTAATATTTATCATTAACACACAAGTTAATTTCATTCATAAGTTTAACTGTAGAAGACATCTACCAGCGGTTCTTGCCCGTTTTTCCTTAGATTCTAGTTTAATTAGGTCCAGCCCTAATATAAACCCTACTAGTTTTGATAACCCTCACACTAGCGCAAGAATTTAATCAAACTAGAGTATTAAGAATTAGAAAAATATCATTGAATACTTTGTAACCAATTTACCAGTAAATCGATTTAACAAAGATCTAAAGCGATTACCTAATTAAAAGAGATGGGTTTGAGCCATCCATGATTAATTAGAGTGACACCTAAGCATAAAAGGCTATAACTTTTACGTATTATAATCTTCTAAACTATCATTCGAAATCGCATTAAACTCACTCGCATGCATTCTAATTAATTTAACACGTATATCATAAACGATAAACGCTGATCGTGAATCATGAATATGAATCAACTAGGCAATAAAGCATGAAACTTATTTCAAAATAATCAATTTAACATGGTTTCAAGTAGATTATACTAAGTATTAAAAAATTACTCACTCATATTAAAAATAACATCACAATGATAAATCAAATATTTCATGTTTAATAACATGAAGAGTTCGAATTAATGAAACGACAAAGGAAAAAAAATTAACATAAAATAGGAGTACTATGATGGAGAGGATGGCTGAAGGGGAAGGGAGTTGCCGTGAGGGATTAAAGGAGGATTTGAAGATAATGGTGGGGCGATGATGATAATAGATCATAATGTTGATGAAGAAGGGTTGGAGAATGAAAGAAGGCAGGCGTGGGGTGTGGTGTCTAGGCGTGAGGATGGTTTTTGGAGGAAGAAAGCTGAGTGGGCAAGTAGAAGAGGGGTTAGGCAGCCGTGCAGTGTGTATGTGATGGGGATGATGCTGAAATATGGGTACGGTGATGACGTTATTTATGGTGGAGAGGAAGGAGGGGTGTGATTAGGGTTTCCTTCTTCCTTTCCTCCTTAGATTTTTTCTCCCTCAAGACTTCTAGCTCTTCACCGACTCTTGAAATCCTAGCCCAATTGAATAATTATTAAAATAATACTCTCCATAATTATTATTTTTAGACCGTCTATATAGCCAAGCGTGTAAAACTCGAGCTTCGACGTCCTCTCTTCTCCTCTTTATTAATTAATACTAACCTTAAAAATATATAAAATAAAGTAAATTAGACGCAATAATATATATAATATAATCAAAATAATTATTAAAATCATACATGATTTTTGGCTTAACAAATTCCCCCACACTTAGACTTTGGACGTCCCCGTGCAAAGAAATCTTAGACTCGACCTAAAAACTTGCCCCCTTTCTTTCTTATAAAGTCATGCATAACTATGATATTCACACTAGGCATTAGCTTGCTTAAGAAAAACAGTGTTATTGAATTGATTAGTTTTTTTTTTTTAATAAGTGAATACCTGCTAAACATCCAACTATCCTTAGAAAGTTTATTTATCAACCTCACTACGCTTCTATAATGATATAACAAGATCAATAATTATCTATCTCTTTTTAATTATGCATACACCGATCAAGAGGTCTAAAAATTTATGATAGAAAAGTTGAGGTACGGTGTGGCCATGGAGACAATTGATGAATAACTCATTGAATTTACTCTAAACTTACCTTGTATTTACTCTTCTCTTATTCTCTTGTCAAACTCCACTTACGCACATATTCGAGGCCCATATAGGGTCTTTAGAAATTAAACACTTCCTATCTCACACTTACCCGAATAGAGGTGCCGGAGCAAACATTTTATTTTCATTATTACTTTTATTTATTTTAATGGCTCATTAGTATGGGAAGCAAGCTTTCCAGTGGCAGTATTACCTCAAAGGGTAACACCCAATAGCGCATGCCTCAAAGGGATACTTGTCATTCCCAACTTTGATTCTTCTTTTTTTCTTTCTTTATATGAAAAATAGACAAGTAAAATTACAATTTTAATGAATTATTCAACTAATTCAATAGTCTAGGAGATGGGACAAGTCATTTTATTGCCTCTAAATCGGATCTATTATATGACTAAATAAGATAGATAATCAAGAGAGTTACTCCTTAAAAAGATGCATGAGGATCAATTCAAACTTCTCTAAAGGATAACTATCATGCTTAGAAGTCTTCACTTATAAAAGAGTAAACTACAAAATAGCTAATAAAACAAAAAGTTTTTCTAAATAAGCAAGCCTAGCATACACTCATATCATGCATTATTTATAAGAAGAAAAATTTTATTTTTGTTTTGTTTTTTTTTCGATTTTCTACTTTTTTTTTCAAGAATAAAAACTGCAAGAATTAAATGCAGGATACACCCCCCACACTTAGTTCATGCATTGTCCCTAATGCATGCAAAAAGATAGAAATAATGAAAATAAAAGCAAAATTAAATAGGTACTTTCCTAAAAACGTTGGGTTGCCTCCCAACCAGCGCCTTTGTTTATAGTCGTTGGCTCGACTTCATGAAGCTCCGGGATCCTCTAATTGGATCTCTTCTACTAAATAATCATTGATCTGATAAGGCTTTTTTTTAAACTCAGCATGATCAAGACTCTTAGTATGCACAATCAAAAATTCATCTTCATTGGATAAGTCATAAATATCTTAGGGCAACTCATCAACAACATCAAGTGCATATACGTAATTCACATCAGTAGGAATTCTCATGGCATCAAAAATATTAAATTTAACCACTTCACCATCAAATTCCATGGTTAATGTTCCTTCATACACATCAATTTTAGTCCTAACTATTTTTAAGAATGGCCTGCCTAGTAAGATGGGAATATCATGACATGCATCACCCATGTTCATCACATAAAAAGCAGCAGGAAATACAAGTTCATTCACTTGGACTAAAACATCCTCTAACACTCCATGAGGATAAGTGTTGCTCCTATCAGCCAATTGAATTACTATGCCAGTTTTCTTTAATTCGCCTAGATTCAGTTTGTCATAAACAGATCTAGGTATAACGTTAATAGAGGCACCTAAATCAAGAATAGCTTTATCAAAGCAAAGGTTTCCTATTTTGTAATGAACAGAAAACACACCAAGGTCTTCACACTTAGGGGGAAGTTTTCTTTGAAAAACAGCAGACACATTTTCCCCCACACTCACCTTTTCATTCCCTACTAATTTTCTTTTAGTAGTACATAATTCTTTCAAGAACTTAGCATAATGAGGCACCTATTTAATGGCATCAAGGAGAGGTATGTTGATCTCTACCTTCTTTAATGTTTTTAAGATCTCTTGGTTAGCCTCATTCACCTTAGAAGTAGAACTTCGAAATCTACTAGGAAAAGGTGAAATTGGCTTACAAGGTTCTCTTTCCTTCTCTCCTATTTCCCTAGTAGTTTGATTAGAATCTATATTTAACTCTAGTTTAGTTCCTTTGACCTCTAACTCAAGCTCAACCTCTCTACTCTTCCTAGGGTCTTGTAACTCTTTCCTACTCCTAAGTGTTATGGCACTAACATTCTCCTTAGTGTTAGGGTAAGGCTAAGATGGTAACCTATTTTGCATTTGAGCCTGCAAGTTGCTAACTATGATATCAGTTACAGTCTGTTTCTCTTGAATTTGCTTAAGAGTTGTCTCCAAAATTTGGAACCCATCATCCATCTTCTTAAGAACTTGTTCTAGTAGGAAGTTGGTCGCATCTTGATTAGAAGGTTGATGAGATATTTGGTCTAAACCAGGTGGATTGTTTTGTGGGCCATCCCTAAGGTTAGGGTGGTCTCTCCATCCTTCATTATAATTATTCGAATAGGGATGATACCTCCTTTGATTTTGGTTGGAGTAAAGAGCATTAACATTACCTTCTTGTGGAGTAGGACATACATCAGTAGAATGCCCTTTGAAACGACAAATACCACATATTACTACTTTTTGAATACCCCAGTAATAATCTTATTTAACATAGCAGTAATGTGAGATAACTGATTCTCTAGAGATGAACTAAACCCTATCTCATTTACCCTTTTAACTTGTGAATCCCTAGCACCAAACTGCTGAGTGTTTTGGGCCATTAAATTAAATAGATTTCTAGCATCAGCTGGGGTTTTGTTAACCAGAGCCCCCTCACTAGCAGCATCAACCATATTACGATCCATAGGAAATAAACCCTCATAAAAATATTGAATCAATAGTTGTTCAATTATTTGATGTTGGGGACAACTAGCACATAACTTATTAAATCTTTCCCAATACTCACAATAGGCTTCCCCATTCATTTGTTTGATTCCACATATTTCTTTCCTAATAGATCCAATGCGGGATGTAGGAAAAAACTTTTCTAGAAACGATTTATACAATACAGTCCATGTGGAAAAAGATCCAGCAAGCATATAATATAACCAGTCCTTAGCATTACCAAGCAAAGAAAAGGGAAAGGCCCTTAGTCTAATTTGGTCCTCAGGAATTCCTTCAGACTCTATAGCAGAGCAAGTAATAAGAAATTCACTAATGTGCCTATAGGGATCCTCTCCAGCCAATCCATGAAACTTAGGTGATAAACTAATAAATCCTGAGTTTAATTTCAAAGGCTTATCTAAAACAGTATAAGTAATGGACATTAGTTAGGTTTCTAAATTAGGAGCAGCAAATCCTTAAAGAGTGGACATGCTTACCTCTTTAACCTAAAGACTTACTGGCGATCTGCAATAATAAAATCAAAACAATAAAAGTCATAAAATTAAATAGAAGTGAACTAGCAATTTAATTTTTTTTCCCCAACAACGGCGCCAAAATTTATTAAGCTTGTCGAGAGCTAAAAATTTAACTAGTACTTCGATTATTAAATACTTTTTATAGCATAAGGAAGTAAAGATCGATCTGCGAGGAAAGATTGTTTCAAAAAGGCTAGCTTAATCCTAAATGATTTTACTTATCTAATTTATTAAATCTAATCTTAATAATTCTAAGATAATTAAAATCTAATGAATAAAAATCTTGAAATAACACCGAATGATGCTCCTGAATATTTTGGATTATATTCTGGAAAGAAAATAGTAAAAAGTTTTCCTAAATAATCTAGAAAAATAAAAACAGAATAGTAACTAAAATTCTAATTTAAAATCAAAACAGCAAATAATAATCAGAAAATAAATATCAAAAAATGTCAAACAGCAACCTAAAATATTTATTCTTTAGGTATATAAGCTTATAACTCCTCAATTGTATCCAAATAATTTCAGAAAAATCAAATCAAAAAATTACCACAGAATATCAATGCAAAATATTAAATCTAAAATTAGAAATAAAATAATTTGCATAAATATAAATACGAAAATAATCAGGAAAATTACCCTAATTCTAGGACACAATTTTTTGGACTTAACAATACCTAATAATCGTGACTTAACAATTAAAATTGAAATTCTTAGAATTAATAACCTAAAAACCTGCACATATCAATTTCACAAAATAATTCTGAAAAATTATCAAATACGTTCCAAAAATTACGAAATTAAATATGGACAGAATAGGACACTATATAAACCCTAGGTATGAATAAAAACTGAAAGAAAATGGAAACAACTATTTTTAGTCTAATTTCTAATAAATCAGTAATTAAATACTAAAACTGAATATCAATCAATCTAAAATTATAACCACTCTAAAAATCAAAATCTAAGCTATCTAAAATTACCTAGACACCCCTAAAAGACTATACTTTGGGGGGGTCGATTGAAATTATATTGAAACTAAAAATAGAACAAAAATTAATAAACTAATCAAATTAACTCTAAGCAACAAATAATGATCAAAAATTGTCAAATTTATGAAGAATACTTAGTATAATCTCAATCCACCATGCAAATTAATATTTATCATTAACACACAAGTTAATTTCATTCATAGGTTAAACTATAGAAGACATCCACCAGCGGTTCTTCCCCTTTTTTCCTTAGATTCTAGTTTAATTAGATCCAGCCTTAATATAAACCCTACTAGTTTTGATAACCCTTACACCAGCGCAAGAATTTAATCAAACTAGAGTATTAAGAATTAGAAAAACATCATTTAACACTTTGTAACCAATTTACCAGTAAATCGATTTAACAAAGATCTAAAGCGATTACCTAATTAAAATAGATGGGTTTGAATCATCCATGATTAATTAGGGTGATACCTAAGCATAAAAGACTATAACTTTTACATTTTATAGTCTTCTGAACTATCAATCGAAATCGCATTAAACTCACTAGCATGCATTCTAATTAATTTGACACGAATATCATAAACGATAAACGCTAATCGCTATAGAATCATAAATATGAATCAACTAGGCAATAAAGCATGAAACTTATTTCAAAATAGCCAATTTAACATGGTTTCAAGTAGATTATACTAAGTATAAAAAAATTACTCAATCATATTAAAAATAACATCACAATGATAAATCAAATATTTCATGTTTAATAACATGAAGAGTTCAAATTAATGAAACGACAAAGGAAAAAAAATTAACATAAAATAGGAGTACTATGATGAAGAGGATGGCTGAAGGGGAAGGGAGTTGCCGTGGGGGATTAAAGGAGGATTTGAAGATGATGGTGGAGCGATGATGATGATAGATCATGATGTTGATGAAGAAGGGTTAGAGAATGAAAGAAGGCAGGCGTGGGGTGTGGTGTCTAGGCGTGAGGATGGTTTTTGGAGGAAGAAAGCTGAGTGGGCAAGTAGAAGAGGGGTTAGGCAGCCGTGCGGTCTGTATGTGATGGGGATGATGCTGAAATATGGGTACGGTGATGACGTTATTTATGGTGGAGAGGAAGGAGGGGTGTGATTAGGATTTCCTTCTTCCTTTCCTCCTTAGATTTTTTCTCCCTCAAGACTTCTATCTCTTCACCAACTCTTGAAATCCTAGCCCAATTAAATAATTATGAAAATAATACTCTCCATAATTATTATTTTTGGACCGTCTATATAGCCAAGCGTGTAAAACTCGAGTTTCGACGTCCTCTCTTCTCCTCTTTATTAATTAATACTAACCTGAAAAACATATAAAATAACATAAATTAGACGCAATAATATATATATAATATAATCAAAATAAATATCAAAATGATGCATGATTTTTGGCTTAACAAATTCCCCCACACTTAGACCTTGGACGTCCTCGTGCAAAGAAATCTTAGACTCAACCTAAAAACTTGCCCTCTTTCTTTCTTATAAAGTCATACATAACTATGATATTCATACTAGGCATTAGCTTGCTTAAGAAAAACAGTGTTATTGAATTGATTAGTTTTTTTTCTTTCCCAATAAGTGAATACCTGCTAAACATCCAACTATCTTTAGAAAGTTTATTTATCAACCTCACTACGCTTCTATAATGATATAACAAGATCAATAATTATCTATCTTTTTTTAATTATGCATACACCGATCAAGAGGTCTAAAAATTTATGATAGAAAAATTGAGGTACGGTATGGCTATGGAGACAATTGAACTAGGTAGAATAACTCATTGAATTTACTCTAAACTTGCCTTGTATTTACTCTTCTCTTCTTCTCTTGTCAAACTCCGCTTGCACACATATTCAAGGCCCATATAGGGTCTTTAGAAATTATACACTCCCTATCTCACACTTCCCGAAAAGAGGTGCTGGAGCAAACATTTTATTTTCATTATTACTTTTATTTATTTTAATGGCTCATTAGTATGGGAAGCAAGCTTTCCAGTTGCAGTATTGCCTCAAAGGCTAGCACCCAGTAGCACATGCCTCAAAGGAATACTTGTCATTCCCAACTTTGACTCTTTTTTTTGCCTTTCTTTGTATGAAAAATAGACAAGTAAAATCACAATTTTAATGAATTGTTCAACTAATTCAATAGTCTAGGAGATGGGACAGGTCATTTTATTGCGTCTAAATCGGATATATTACATGACTAAATAAGATGGATAATCAAGAAAGTTACTCCTTAAAAAGATGCATGAGGATCAATTCAAACTTCTCTAAAGGATAACTATTATGCTTAGAAGTCTTCACTTATAAAAGAGTAAACTACAAAATAGCTAATAAAACAAAAATTTTTTCTAAATAAGCAAGCCTAGCATACACTCATATCATGCATTATTTATAAGAAGAAAAATTTTGTTTTTGTTTTGTTTTTTTTTCTATTTTCTACTTTTTTTTTTAAGAATAAAAACTGCAAGAATTAAATGCAGGATACACCCCCCACACTTTGTTCATGCATTGTCCCTAATGCATGCAAAAAGATAGAAATAATGAAAATAAAATCAAAATTAAATGGGTACTTCCCTAAAAACGTTGGGTTGCCTCACAACCAGCGCCTTTGTTTATAGTCGTTGGCTCGACTTCATGAAGCTCCGGGATCCTCTAATTGGATCTCTTCTACTGAATAATCATTGATCTGATAAGGCATTTTTTTAAACTCAGCATGATCAAGACTCTTAGTAAGCACAATCAAAAATTCATCTTCATTGGATAAGTCATAAATATCTTGGGGCAACTCATCAATAACATCAAGTGCATATACGTAATTCACATCAGTAGGAAATCTCATGGCATCAAAAATATTAAATTTAATCACTTCACCATCAAATTCCATGGTTAATGTTCCTTCATGCACATCAATTTTAGTCCTAGCTATTTTCAAGAACGGCCTGCCTAGTAAGATGGGAATATCATGACATGCATCACTCATGTTCATCACATAAAAATCAGTAGGAAACACAAGTTCATTCACTTGGACTAAAATATCCTCTAACACTCCATCAGGATAAGTGTTGCTCCTATCAGCTAATTAAATTACTATGCCAGTTTTCTTTAATTCGCCTAGTTTTAGTTTGTCATAAACAGATCTAGGCATAACGTTAATAGAGGCACCTAAATCAAGCATAGCTTTATCAAAGCAAAGGTTTCCTATTTTACAAGGAAGAGAAAATACACCAGGGTCTTGACACTTAGGGGAAGTTTTCTTTGAAAAACAGTAGATACATTTTCCCCCATACTCACCTTTTCATTCCCTACTAATTTTCTTTTAGTAGTACATAATTCTTTCAAGAACTTAGCATAACCAGGCACCTGTTTAATGGCATCAAGGAGAGGTATGTTGATCTCTACCTTTTTTAATGTCTCTAAGATCTCTTGGTTAGCCTCATTTACCTTAGAAGTAGGACTTCGAAATCTACCAGGAAATGGTGGAATTAGCTTATAAGGTTCTCTTTTCTTCTCTCCTATTTCCCTAGTAGTTTGATTAGAATCTATATTTAACTCTGGTTTAGCTCCTTTGACCTCTAACTCAAGCTCAACCTCCCTACTCTTCCTAGGGTCTTGTAACTCTTTCCCACTCCTAAGTGTTATGGCACTAACATTCTCCTTAGGGTTAGGGTAAGGCTAGGATGGTAACCTATTTTGCATTTGAACCTACAAGTTGCTAACTATGATATCAGTTGCAATCTATTTCTCTTGAACTTGCTTAAGAGTTGTCTCCAAAATTTGGAACCTATCATCCATCTTCTTAAGGACTTGTTCTAGTAGGAAGTTGGTCCTATCTTGATTAGAAGGTTGACGAGATGTTTGGTCTGAAACAGGTGGATTGTTTTAAGGGCCATCCCTAAGGTTAGGGTTGTCTCTCCATCCTTTATTATAAGTCTTCGAATAGAGATCATACCTCCTTTGATTTTGGTTAGAGTAAAGAGCATTAACATTACCTTCTTGTAGAGTAGAACATGCATCAGTAGGATGCCCTTTGACATGACAAATACCACATATTACTGCTTTTTGAATACCCCCATTAACAATCTTATTTAACATAGCAATAATGTGAGATAATTGATTCTCTAGAGATGAACTAGACCCTATCTCGTTTACCCTTTTAACTTGTGAATCCCTAGCACCAAACTGCTAAGTGTTTTGGGCCATTAAATTAAATAGATTTCTAGCATCAGCTAGGGTTTTGTTAACCAGAGCCCCCCACTAGCAGCATCAACCATATTACAATCCATAGGAAGTAAACCCTCATAAAAATATTGAATCAACAGTTGTTCAGTTATTTGATATTGGGGACAACTAGTACATAACTTATTAAATCTTTCCCAATACTCACAAAAGGTTTCCCCATTCATTTGTTTGATTTCACATATTTCTTTCCTAATAGATCCAATACGGGATGCAGGAAAAAACTTTTCTAGAAATGATTTATGCAATGCAGTCCATGTAGAAAAAGATCCAGCAGGCATATAATATAACCAGTCCTTAGCATTACCAAGTAAAGAAAAGAGAAAAACCCTTGGTCTAATTTGGCCCTCAGGAATTCCTTCAGGCACCATAGCAGAGTAGGTAATGAGGAATTCACTAATGTGCCTATAGGGGTCCTCTCTAACTAATCCATGAAACTTAGGTAATAAATTAATAAATCCTGAGTTTAATTTCAAAGGCTTATCTAAAACAGTATAAGTAATGGACATTGGTTGGGTTTCTAAGTTAGGAGCAGCAAGTTCTCGAAGAGTAGACATGCTTACCTCTTTAACCTTAAGACTTACTGGAAATCTGCAAAAAATTAAAATAAAAACAAAACAATAAAAGTCGTAAAATTAAATAGAAGTAAACTAGCAATTTAATTTTCTTTCCCCGACAACGGCGCCAAAATTTGTTAAGCTTGTCGAGAGCTACAAATTTAACCACTACTTCAGTTATTAAATACTTTTTATAGCATAGGGAAGTAGGGATCGATCCACGAGGAAAGATTGTTTCAAAAAGGCTAGCTTAATCCTAAATGATTTTACTAATCCAATTTATTAAATCTAATCTTAATAATTCTAAAATAATTAAAATCTAATGAATAAAAATATGGAAAAACACCCAATTATGCTCCTAAATATTTTGGATTATATTCTGGAAAGAAAACAGTAAAAAGCTTTCCTAAATAATCTAGAAAAATAAAAACAGAATAGTAACTGAAATTCTAATTTAAAATCAAAATAGCAAATAATAATCAGAAAATAAATATTAAAAAATGTCAAACAGTAACCTAAAATATTATTCTTCAGGTATATAAGCTTATCACTCCTCAATTGTATCCAAATAATTCCAGAAAAACCAAATCAGAAAATTACCACAGAATATCAATGCAGAATATTAAATCTGAAATTAGAAATAAAATAATTTGCATAAATATAAATACGAAAATAATCAAGAAAATTACTCTAATTCTAGTACACAATTTTTGGGACTTAACAATACCTAATAATTGTGACTTAACAATTAAAATCGAAATTTTCGTAATTAATAACCTAAAAACCTGCACATATTAATTTCACAAAATAATTCTGAAAAATTATCAAATAACTTCCAAAAATTACGAAATTAAATATGGGCAGACTAGGACACTATCTAAACCCCAAGTATGAATAAAAACTAAAGGAAAATGAAAAAAACTATTTTTAGTCTAATTTCTAATAAACCAGTAATTAAATACTAAAACTGAATATCAATCAATCTAAAATTATGACCACTCTAAAAATCAAAATCTAAGCTATCTAAAATTACCTAGATACTCCTAAAAGACTATACTTTGAGGGGGTTCGATTGAAATTATATTGAAGCTAAAAATAGAATAAAAATTAATAAACGAATCAAATTAACTCTAAGCAACAAATAATGATCAAAAATTTTCAAATTTATGAAGAATACTTAGTATAATCTCAATCCGCCATGCAAATTAATATTTACCATTAAAACACAAGTTAATTTCATTTATGAGTTAAACTGTAGAAGACATCCACCAATGGTTCTTCCCCGTTTTTCCTTAGATTCTAGTTTAATTAGGTCCAGCCCTAATATAAACCCTACTAGTTTTGATAACCCTCACAACAGTGCAAGAATTTAATCAAACTAGAACATTAAGAATTAAAAAAACATTATTTAACACTTTATAACTAATTTACCAGTAAATCGATTTAACAAAGATCTAAAGTGATTACCTAATTAAAAGAGATGGGTTTGAGTCATCCATGATTAATTAGGATGATACCTAAGCATAAAAGATTATAACTTTTACGTATTATAGTCTTCTGAACTATCAATCGAAATCGCATTAAACTCACTAGCATGCATTGTAATTAATTTAACACGAATATCATAAACGATAAACGCTAATTGCCATAAAATCAAGAATATGAATCAACTAGGCAATAAAGCATGAAACTTATTTCAAAATAATCAATTTAGCATGGTTTCAAGTAGATTATACTAAGTATAAAAAAATTACTCGCTCATATTAAAAATAACATCATAATGATAAATCAAATATTTCATGTTTAATAACATGAAGTGTTCGAATTAATGAAACGACAAAGGAAAAAAAATTAACATAAAATAGGAGTACTATGATGGAGAGGATGGCTAAAGGGGAAGGGATTTGCCGTGAGGGATTAAAGGAGGATTTGAAGATGATGGTGGGGCGATGATGATGATAGATCATGATGTTGATGAAGAAGGGTTGGAGAATGAAAGAAGGCAGGCGTGGGGTGTGGTGTCTAGGCGTGAGGATGGTTTTTGGAGGAAGAAAGCTGAGTGGGCAAGTAGAAGAGGGCTTAGGCAGCCGTGCGGTGTGTATGTGTTGGGGATGATGCTGTAATATGGGTACGGTGATGACGTTATTTATGGTGGAGAGGAAGGAGGGGTGTGATTAGGGTTTCCTTCTTCCTTTCTTCCTTAGATTTCTTCTCCCTCAAGACTTCTAGCTCTTCACCAACTCTTGAAATCCTAACCCTATTGAATAATTGTGAAAATAATACTCTCCATAATTATTATTTTTGGACCGTCTTTAGAGCTAAGCGTGTAAAACTCGAACTTCGACGTCCTCTCTTCTCCTCTTTAATACTAACCTGAAAAACATATAAAATAAAGTAAATTAGACGCAATAATATATATAACACAATCAAAAAAATTATTCAAATCATGCATGATTTTTGGCTTAACAAATTTCCCCACACTTAGACTTTGGACGTCCCCGTACAAAGAAATCTTATACTCGACCTAAAAACTTGCCCTCTTTCTTTCTTATAAAGTCGTGCATAACTATGATATTCATACCAGGCATTGGCTTGCTTAAGAAAAACAGTGTTATTGAATTGATTAGTTTTTTTTTCCCAATAAGTGAATACCTGCTAAACATCCAACTATCCTTAGAAAGTTTATTTATCAACGTCACTACGCTTCTATAATGATATAATAAGATCAATAATGATCTATCTCTTTTTAATTATGCATACACCGATCAAGAGGTCTAAAAATTTATGATAGAAAAGTTGAGGTACGGTGTGGCTATGGAGACAATTGAACTAGGTAGAATAACTCATTGAATTTATTCTAAACTTGCCTTGTATTTACTCTTCTCTTCTTCCCTTGTCAAACTCCACTTACGCACATATTCGAGGCCCATATAGGGTCTTTAGAAATTAAACACTCCCTATCTCATACTCATCCAAATAGAGGTGCTGGAGCAAACATTTTATTTTCGTCATTACTTTTATTTATTTTAATGGCTCATTCGTATGGGAAGCAAGCGTTCCAGTGGCAGTATTGCCTCAAACGGTAGCACCCAATAGCGCATGCCTCAATGGGGTACTTGTCGTTCCCAACTTTGACTCTTCTTTTTTTCTTTCTTTGTATGAAAAATAGACAAGTAAAATCACAATTTTAATAAATTATTCAACTAATTCAATAGTCTACGAGATGGGACAGGTCATTTTATTGCCTCTAAATCGGATATATTATATGACTAAATAAGATGGATAATCAAGAGAGTTACTCCTTAAAAAGATGCATAAGGATCAATTCAAACTTCTCTAAAGGATAACTATCATGCTTAGAAGTCTTCACTTATAAAAGAGTAAACTACAAAATAGCTAATAAAACAAAAAATTTTTCTAAACAAGCAAGCCTAGCATACACTCATATCATGCATTATTTATAAGAAGAAAAAATTTTGTTTTATTTTGTTTTTTTTTTCGATTTTCTACTTTTTTTTTTTCAAGAATAAAAACTATAAGAATTAAATGCAGGATGCATCCCCCCGCACTTAGTTCATGCATTGTTCCTAATGCATGCAAAAAGGTAGAAATAATGGAAATAAAAGCAAAATTAAATGGATACTTTCCTAAAAACGTTGGGTTGCCTCCCAACCAGCGCCTTTGTTTATAGTCGTTGGCTCGACTTCATGAAGCTTCGGGATCCTCTAATTGGATCTCTTCTACTAAATAATCATTGATCTGATAAGGCATTTTTTAAAACTTAACATGATCAAGACTCTTAGTAAGCACAATCAAATATTCGTCTTCATTGGATAAGTCATAAATATCATGGGACAACTCATCAATAACATCAAGTGTATATACGTAATTCACATTAACAGGAAATCTCATAGCATCAAAAATATTAAATTTAATCACTTCACCATCAAATTCCATGGTTAATATTCCTTCATGCACACCAATTTTAGTCCTAGCTATTTTCAAGAATGGCCTGCCTAGTAAGATGGGAATATCATGACATGCATCACCCATGTTCATCACATAAAAATCAGCAGGAAACACAAGTTCATTCACTTGGGCTAAAACATCCTCTAACACTCCGTTAGGATAAGTGTTGCTCCTATCAGCCAATTGAATTACTATGCCAGTTTTCTTTAATTCGCCTAGATTCAGTTTGTCATAAATAGATCTAGGCATAACGTTAATAGAGGCACCTAAATCAAGCATAGCTTTATCAAAGCAAAGGTTTCCTGTTTTGCAAGGAACAGAAAACACACCAGGGTCTTGACACTTAGGGGGAAGTTTTCTTTGAAAAACAGCAGACACATTTTCCCCCACACTCACCTTTTCATTCCCTACTAATTTTCTTTTAGTAGTATATAATTCTTTCAAGAACTTAGCATAACGAGGCACCTGTTTAATGGCATCAAGGAGAGGTATGTTGATCTCTACCTTCTTTAATATCTCTAAGATCTCTTGGTTAGCCTCATTCACCTTAGAAGTAGGACTTCGAAATCTACTAAGAAAGGGTGGAATTGGCTTATAAGATTCTCCTTTCTTCTCTCCTATTTCCCTAGTAGTTTGATTAGAATCTATATTTAACTCTAGTTTAGCTCCTTTGACCTCTAACTCAAGCTCAACCTCTCTACTCTTCCTAGGGTCTTGTAACTCTTTCCTACTCCTAAGTGTTATGGCACTAACATTCTCCTTGGGGTTAGGGTAAGGCTGAGATGGTAACCTATTTTGCATTTGAGCCTATAAGTTGCTAACTATGATATCAGTTGCAGTCTATTTCTCTTGAACTTGCTTAAGAGTTGTCTCCAAAATTTGGAACCTATCATCCATTTTCTTAAGGACTTGTTCTTGTAGGAAATTAGTCCTATCTTGATTAGAAGGTTGATGAGATGTTTGGTCTAAGCCAGGTGGATTATTTTGAGGGCCAACCCTAAGGTTAGGGTGGTCTCTCCATCCTTCGTTATAAGTATTCGAATAGGGATCATACCTTCTTTGATTTTGATTAGAGTAAAGAGTATTAACATTACCTTCTTATAGAGTAGGACATGCATCAGTAGAATGCCCTTTGAGACGACAAATACCACATATTACTGCTTTTTGAATACCCCCAGTAATAATCTTATTTGACATAGCAGTAATGTGAGATAACTGATTCTCTAGAGATGAACTAGACCCTATCTCATTTAACCCTTTAACTTGTGAGTCCCTAGCACCAAACTGCTGAGTGTTTTGGGCCATTAAATTAAATAGATTTCTAGCATCAGCTGGGGTTTTGTTAAACAGAGCCCCCCCACTAGCAGCATCAACCATATTACGATCCATAGAAAGTAAACCCTCATAAAAATATTGAATCAATAGTTGTTTAGTTATTTAATATTGGGGACAACTAGCACATAACTTATTAAATCTTTCCCAATACTCTCAAAAGGTTTCCCCATTCATTTGTTTGATTCCACATATTTTTGTCCTAATAGATCCAATATGGGGTGCAGGAAAAAACTTTTTTAGAAACGATTTATGCAATGCAGTACATGTAGAAAAAGATCCAGTAGGCATATAATATAACTAGTCCTTAGCACTACCAAGCAAAGAAAACGGAAAGGCCCTTAGTCTAATTTGGTCCTCAGGAATTCCTTCAGGCACCATAGCAGAGCAGGTAATAAAGAATTCACTAATGTGCCTATAAGGATCCTCTCTAGCCAATCCATGAAACTTAGGTGATAAATTAATAAATCCTGAGTTTAATTTCAAAGGCTTATCTAAAACAGCATAAGTAATGGACATTGATTGGGTTTCTAAGCTATGAGCAGCAAGTTTTTGAAGAGTAGACATGCTTACCTCTTTAACCTAAAGACTTACTGGCGATCTGCAATAATAAAACCAAAACAATAAAAGTCATAAAATTAAATAGAAGTAAACTAGCAATTTAATTTTCTCTCCACGACAATGGCGCTAAAATTTGTTAAGCTTGTCGAGAACTATAAATTTAACCACTACTTCGGTTATTAAATACTTTTTATAGCATAGGGAAGTAGGGATCGATCCACGAGGAAAAATAGTTTCAAAAAGACTACCTTAATCCTAAATGATTTTACTAATCCAATTTATTAAATCTAACTTTAAAAAATGTAAAATAATTAAAATCTAATGATTAAAAATCTGGAAATAACACCCAATGATGATCCTAAATATTTTGGATTATATTCTGGAAAGAAAACAGTAAAAAGCTTTCCTAAATAATCTAGAAAAATTAAAACAAAATAGTAACTGAAATTCTAATTTAAAATCAAAACAGCAAATAATAAACAGAAAATTAAATATTAAAAAATGCCAAACAGTAACGTAAAATATTATTCTTCAGGTATATAAGCTTATCACTCCTCAATTGTATCCAAACAATTTCAGAAAAATCAAATCAGAAAATTATCACAGAATATCAATACAGAATATTAAATCTGAAATTAGAAATAAAATAATTTGCATAAATATAAATACAAAAATAATCAAGACAATTACCCTAATTCTAGGACACAATTTTCTGGACTTAACAATACCTAATAATCGTGACTTAACAATTAAAATCGAAATTTTTAGAATTAATAACCTAAAAATCTGCACATATCAATTTCACAAAATAATTCTGAAAAAATTATCAAATAACTTCCAAAAATTACAAAATTAAATATGGATAGACTAGGACACTATATAAACCCTACGTATGAATAAAAACTGAAAGAAAACAAAAATAACTATTTTTAGTCTAATTTCTAATAAACCAGTAATTAAATACTAAAACTGAATATCAATCAATCTAAACTTATAACCACTCTAAAAATCAAAATCTAAGCTATCTAAAATTACCTAGCCACTC
>JAKOGI010004768.1:17500-20967 GCA_029747015.1 Carnegiea gigantea | reverse complement strand
AAACACACACACACACACACACACACACACACACACACACACACATATATATATATATATATATATATAGTTTGGCAAGAAAGATGTGTGTTTCTCATTGAGACCAAATTGCCCTGTAGAACGTTTTACTCCTCTAAAGTAATCATCTTACTAGCCTATAAGCCTATCTATACATTTGTCATATTTCCTTGAGATGCTGGTAAGAATGAGTATTCTTTGTGTAATGTGGTCCTTTGTGTGCTTAAACTGGTCTTGGGCTATCCTTTGGTGCTTAAAGAAAATCTTCTTGTTCGTTATCCTCCAAATCTGGTAGATAGCTGCAACTAATATGGCATAGGATATCATCCTTCCCCTTTTTGGGCCCTTTAACTTCTACATTGAGAGAACAAACTTGTCTATACTTATGGTATCAACAGAGATTGGCCACCATGCTTTTATTTGCTGCCAGTACTCCCTTTCCCATCTGTACGTAAAAAATAGATGGTCAATGTCTTCTTCTACTTCTTCACAGACTGCACACTTTACCTTAACTCTTTGGCTCATGAACCTGGCCATTCTGCTTCTTACTGGGAGCTTTTGGTGAATGAAAAACCAAGTTGTAGATGAGTGCCTGGGAGTTGCAGTTCTGGCCCATACAACCTTACTCCATTCCTTATACTCCATCTCCCCAAGCAGCCATTGGTAGCCCTTTTGGACAATGTCTCTCTAACCCCCTTGCCATTGCCAAGTAGAGCTATTTGTAATTCGTTTAATGAAAAGGTCCTTGATTGCCACCAGTTTTTTTTAATACCAACTGCAGTCAGGTGGAGCCTTGTAGTCCACCCATTCTTGCTATTTAAGGTATCTTCCGTGCACCCATTTGACCCATAAGCTATCTTTCTTTAAGGCTATAACCCAAACAATCTTAGCAATACATATTTTATTCCAGGCCCCAAAGTTCTTGAGACCTATCCCCCCATACTTTCTAGGTGTGCAGGTTTTATTCCAGGAGATGTAGGGGCTCTTTTGGTAATTAGCCATCCCCCGCGCCCCCCCCCCCAATAAGTGATTTCTACAAATTTGGTTTAGCTGGTCAATGACCTCTTGTGGGAGGATGAAAATAGTAGCCTAGTAGTTAAACATGCCAAACACCATTGAGTTAAGGAGCTGAGCTCTGCCTGTAAAGGAGATGCTTTTTATGGCCCACAGCCTGATCTTTCCCATAATTTTTTCCACTAAAGCCTTGCACTCTAACTTTTTAGCCTACTTGCTGTAATAGGGACCCCCAAATACCTCATTGGGAGAGAGCCCTCCTGAAAACCTATAACATCTAGGCATTGCTTTTGTAGGGTTGGAGTGCATTCTCTAAACACAATTTGGGATTTCACTTGGTTTGCCTGGAGGCTTGCACAATGATTGAAAGTCAATAAGGTGTTTTGAATGATTGAAAGGGTCAAGGGATGTGCCTTGCAGAAGATCATCACATCATCTACAAACATAAGGTGGTTCAGCTTTAGTGATCTGTATGAGGGACGAAAAGCAAATTATAGACTGTTGCCTGCCACCATCATCAACCTTGTAAAATACTCCATTGAGAGAACAAACAGGAGTGGTGAGAGAGGATCTCCTTATTTAAGGCCTCTTCCTCCTTGAAAACTTCCTCAATCTGACCATTCACATGAATCTTATAAGTGATTGACGTTAAACATCCCATTATCCATGTCACAAACTTTGGGGGGAATCTCATATGCTCTATCAGCTCTCTTAGGAACTGCCAGTGTACAGAATCAAATGCTTTGTGTAGATCAATCTTCATAATGCACCTTGGTGATATTCCTTTTCTGTTATATCGCCTCACTATGTCCTAGCATGTGAGAACATTAAAAAGCAGTTCCTTATCCTTGGCAAAGAGCCCTTGATTTTGATGAATTAAATGGGAAGAACTTGTTTGAGCTTCATGCATAGAAGTTTAGCCACACATTTGTAGATTACATTACAACATGATATTGGTCTAAAATCCCTAGCTTGTGTTAGATTCTGCACTTTTGGGATCAAGACCAACTTTGTTTCCCCTAGGAAATTAGGCATTTTTCCAGTGATGAAAAACTGCTGGATTGCATCCTTTACCAGCCCTCCAATTATATGCCAAGTGGATTTAAAGAAACCACTGTTGAAACCATTAAGGCCTGGTGATTTAGTATTAGGGATTAAAAAAAGAGCTGTTTTGATGTCCTTTTCATTAAAAGGAGCATATGAAGCCAACTGTTGCTCAACTGTCAAGATGTTTCCCATGCTGATCACATGAGGGTTAATTTGCCTTCTTTGGGTATTTTGTGCCCCTAACAGCCCCTTATAAAATTAATGCATGATGGTAGTTGCTGCTGCGAAACCCTGGGCTAATCTGCCTTGTTCATCTTGTATTTCAAATATATATAAGGCAATTTTCCTCTGTTTTGCTTTTGTAAAGAAATACCTTGAGCATTCATCTTCATAGGTAATCCATTCAGCTTTGCATTGTTATCTTATTATGTCAATCATTGAGGATAGAAGTTTTGTACAATGATCCCTCATTTCCCTTTCCTTATGCAATAGCTGAGGATTCATTGGGTCTGTCCAAAGAAGCAACTAGGCCTTCTCTAACTCTACTCTTGCAATACTTTATTGGGTCTTGAGATCAGCATAGTGGCTCTTATGAAGCTGTTGTTGGGCTTTTTTGGTATTCCATAGGAACATTTTCAGTCTTTGGCAAGGCCGCTGATGTGAGCTAGCAGTGAGTTGTGATGCTACTAAGGGTAGATAGCCATAGTCCCTTGTCTACATGCCATAGAAATGAAAGGTGGAATGGGGCTTAGGGTAACTTAGGGTGTCAATGATCAGTGTTGTATGGTCTGAGAGAGAGTTAGCAATGTAAATTACTTAGCTAAAATCAAACTGATCATACCATAGGGTATTCACAAAAGCCCTATCAATTCTTGTCCATATGGTTTTGTTAGTCCAAGTAAAACAGCGGCCTATACTTCTCATTTGCTGAATTTCACATGTGTTTATGCACTCCTCAAAAGGCTTTATTTCTACATCTTGAATGTCAGTCCCCCCTAGTCTATCCCCTGGGTGGAGGACAGAGTTGAAATCCCCAAGAATACACCAAGCCTCTTCCATATCTGTTGCTGTTGCAGTCAGAGCTTCCCAAAGTAATCTTCTTTGTCCCTCTTGGTTTGCCCCATAAATAAAGGTGAGATAGAACTATTTCATAGCATTTACTTGTGTCACTTTACAGTGAATAAATTATTCATCCATGGAAATAATATGGACAACATACTGGTATAGCCTCTAAGCAACCCAAATTCTTCCTTTGGTATTCAACTGGAAATTATGGTGCCAATTCTAACCTTGGAAAATCTTGTTAGCTACCTTCTCTACATTCTTCTCTTTAACTTTGGTTTTAAGAAGCCCTACCAAACCAATTTGCTTCTCATGCAAGAAGATTT
>JAKOGI010004768.1:5000-12500 GCA_029747015.1 Carnegiea gigantea | reverse complement strand
AGGCAAACTTTTGGTGATTAGGAGAGCTTTGAGTGGCTTTTCTACTCAAGATGACATGGAGCAAAGAGAGGTCATTTTCCACACCAGATGCACCATGGGAGGCAAGGTATGCTCACTCATCATTGATGGTAGGAGTTGTGCTAATGTTGTATCCAAAACCATGGTGGACAAGCTCAAGCTTATAGTCACACCCCATCCCAAGCCCTACACTATTCAATGGCTCAATCAGGGTAAGGGTATGCAAATCTCTTCTCGTTGTCTTATTTCTCTTTCAATTGGCAAGAACTATAAAGATGAGATTTGGTGTGATATTGTGCCCATGGATGCTTGCCATATCGTATTGGGGAGACCTTGGCTCTTTGATAGAAGTGTCATGTATGATGGCCGGATGAACACTTATACCTTCTATAAAGACCACAAAAAGATCACCCTAACTCCTCTCAAATCCACCCCCTCTTCTAAACCCAAAGATAACCCCCATATGGATGTCTTCCTTACCACTCTTCTAAAATCCCAACACCATGAATTTGAACCTTTTAAAGAGTTGATTTTGATGCAGTCAGAACGGCCAGAGCCTACTACCCATGCTCATCCTTTATTTACCCCACTTCTCCAAACCTTCCAGCATGTCTTTCCACAAGAAATCCCTCACAGTCTACCACTACAAAGGTCTATCTAACACAAAATAGACCTCATTCCTGGCTCTACTCTCCCAAACAAACCGGCCTATAGAATGACCCCACAAGAAACTCAAGAAATACAAAGGCAAGTGGATGATCTTCTCTCCAAGGGATTGATTAGAGGGAGTTTGGGTCCATGTGCTGTCCCGGCCTTACTTGTGCCTAAGAAGGATGAGAGCATGAGGATGTGTGTGGATAGCCGTGCAATCAACAAGATTACAATCAAATACCGCTATCCCACTCCAAGGTTGGAGGATTTACTTGACGAACTTCATGGAGCCACCATCTTTTCTAAGATTGATCTTAGAAATGGCTACTACCAAATCAGAATATATGAAGGAGATGAATGGAAAACGGCTTTCAAGACCCAGGGAGGCTTGTATGAATGGTTAGTTATGCCCTTTGGCTTGACTAATGCCCCTAGCACCTTCATGAGATTGATGAACCAAGTACTCAAACCAGTGATTGGCAAATTTGTTGTTGTCTATTTTGACGATATAGTCATTTATAGCCGAAGTGAGGAGGATCATGTTCAGCATCTCCATGAGGTACTCACCATCCTATCCAATGAGAAGCTTTATGGAAACCTTAAGAAGTGTCATTTCTTCACTCCTCAAGTGGCCTTTTTGGGCTATGTTCTTTCTGCCCAAGGGATTCATGTTAATGAAAGCAAAATAAAGGCCATCCAAGAGCGGCCAGTACCTACATCAATTCACAAAGTTCAGAGTTTTCATGGCTTGGCCTCATTCTATAGAAGATTTGTAAAAGATTTTAGCACCATTGTTGCCCCTATGACCGAGGTGCTAAAAGGCAAAAGCTTTGAGTGGTCAGATCAAGCCCAATTTGCCTTTGAAGATCTCAAGAGGAGGCTCACAAGTACACCCGTTTTGGCCTTGCCTGATTTTTCCAAGATCTTTGAAGTGGAATGTGATGCTTTGGAGTTAGAATTGGGGCTGTCTTGTCCCAAGAGAAGAGGCCTATAGCCTACTTTAGTGAAAAGCTAAATGAGGCTAAAAGGAAATACTCTACCTACCACAAGGAGTTCTGCACAATAGTCCGAGCGTTGGAGCATTGGCGGCACTACCTAGTTGGAGGAGAATTCATTTTACATTCCGATCATGAGGCCTTGAAATACATTCAAGGGCAGCATAAACTCAATCCAAGGCATGCTAAATGGGTTGAGCATCTCCAATCCTTTCACTTCATAATCTATCACAAAGCTGGCAAATTGAACAAAGGAGCGAATGCACTTTCAAGAAGGTATCTCTTACTTTCTGCTTTAAGTACTAAAGTTCTTGGCTTTGAGATTGTGCAGGGCATGTATCCTACTAATGAAGACTTTAAAGAAATCTATGAGAAGTGTTCCAAGCATGCTCATGGATTGTTTCATTTGGAAGAAGATTTCTTATTCAAAGGGTCTCAGCTTTACATCCCTAAGTGTGGCTTTAGGGAGCTTCTTATTCAAGAACTTCATGGAGGGGCTCTAGCTGGTCATTTCAGAGTGGAGAAGACTTGTGCCATGCTCAAAGAACACTACTATTAGCTGCACATGTCCAAAGATGTTGAGCACTTTGTGAAGAGATGCTCCGTATGTTAAATGGCCAAAAGCCATATCTTACCTTAAGGCCTATACTCTCCTCTTCCCGTACCTCAAGCTCCATAGGAGGATGTGAGTTTAGACTTTATCATGGGATTACCAAGAACTCAAAGGAACAAGGATTCAATCATGGTAGTGGTAGATCGGTTTTCCAAGATGGCTCACTTCATCCCATGCCATACCACCAATGATGCTTCCCACATTGCTAATCTCGACTTTACAGAGATTGTAAGACTCCATGGTATTCCCAAAAGCATGGTTTCGGATGGAGACAGCAAGTTCCTTAGCTATTTTTGGATTACTTTATAGAGAAAGATGGGTACTCAACTCAAATTTAGCGCCACTTGCCACCCCCAAATCGACGGACAAACGGAAGTGGCTAATAGGACTTTGGGCACCTTGCTTAGGGTCCTTATCAAGAAGAGTATAAAAGGGTGGGATGAGTTGCTACCCCATGCAGAACTTGCCTTCAATCGAGCACCTAGCAAGGCCACCCACCTCTCCCCTTTTCAAGTAGTGTATGGACAGAATCCAAGGAGTCCATTGGATCTCACTCCCATTCCAAATCCCAACAAATTCAGTTAGGAGGCCGAGAAGCGAGCCAAGGAGATTCAGGACTTACATGCTCAAGTAAGAGATTGGATTGCTAAGTCCAATAATCAAGCCATGAAGCAAGCAAACAAGCACAAAAGGGAAGCCCATTCCAGCCTGGAGACTTGATATGGATCCATTTGAGAAAGGAAAGGTTTCCTAACAAATGCAAGTCCAAGCTAATGCCAAGGTTAGATGGTCCTTTTGAGATCCTTGAGAAGGTTGGCCCCAATGCCCACAAAATTGACCTTCCTGGTGACTATGGAGTATCTGCCACCTTCAATGTGGCTGACCTCAGTCCATATTATGGTGAGAATGAGGAACTTCCGAGTTTGAGGTTAAACTCCAACCTAGCCGGGGATAATGATGGAGACCACCAAGCGAAGGCATCCAATGCTACTGAGGAGGACAAGGAGGGTCAGAGGAGTATCAAAGAGGTCATGGAAATCCACACCATGATCAGAAATGCCCTAATTCATAACCATATTCTACTGTCTAGTTCGACTAGAAACAGGCCTGGTTTTGTGCAACTTTTGCAGCAAGAGGAACTGGGGGATTTTAATGGGGACCTTCACCCTCTTCAAGCTTAGGAAGTCAAATTTCTAATAAAAAAGGTTTCAAGTCATTTGGAGTCCATTTGGTTAGTCAACTTAAGCCCTATAGTAAACCGGCCAAAATCCAGTCTAGTTTGGACCATCTGGACTCTGCGGCCCATTTCTTTCAAACAGTTAATCCAAATCCAGTGAAACATTTTCCATTAGAAAATAGACTCTTCAAGCGTTCATTTGACTCCTAAAGCATCGAATTTGGATCACAAACAAGAGAGTTATGACCCATTGAATCTGACCCTACTACTGTGAGAAAGCGTTGAATACTAGGAACAATTAATGCATAGGAAAACTTCAATCCTGGGGACTTAATCCACGTCCCCCTTACTCCCAATGCTGATACATCCTATGCTAAGTCGGAAAGTGAGTTTAACAAGTCTCTAAGCTGATGGAATCAAGTTCTCAAGCCCTAGTTATCCGTGTTGCATTGTTTTCTTTTAATTTTACTTTGTAATTTGTTTCTTGCATTTCCTATACTAGCCTAGTAAGTTGTGTTCATGTCTTTTCATATGTAAGGCCAGCTCTATAAAAGGCCACATCTGAGTTTGTTTCATCAAGCAATTATCAATTATCAAGTACAATTTCAGGATTGAGTTCAAACACTCTTTCTTCCTCAAGTCCCTAGTTCTATATCTTGAGATTGGCTCCTCAAGTGGTGTTCTAGGTCTCCTTGTCTCAATTACGTGGTGATTCAATTCTGTATCCTAATTAACCTAAGGAGGTTGCCCAAGTTCTTAGCAAGGGTGGCCCCTTTTTGGATTATCTCTTTTCTTAAGATCTTATTTTATCTATCCCTCTTGCTTACATTCACAATTAACAAACTTGTTGATTTGCAGTCTATTGTTGATAGAGTACCTTGAGCCTTGCGTATTTAAGGTGATGGGTGAGGTTGCATACATCAATAGATATGCATGTGTATATTCAAGCTCTAAATCCCTTAAATAGCAGCACGGAACTAAAACTATCAATAGGATTTAATGGGTAAGATTAATACATAATTAACCATTTATAACTACCCAATTAATAATATTAGCAGTGTGACCGTTACACTCTGTCAACTCCAATAAACCAAATCCTAAGTTTTATGAACATTAATTTTCATACTATATCTAGAAGATGTATGCTTCGTTTTATATCCTCGTGTTATTTTTGTGGCATATGAGGACATTAAATGGAAGCTCTCTTTTCTTAACCAAAGGACGTTGGCTGTGACTTACTAGACTAGGAAGCACTTCTTTTAGTTTGAAACACAACAACTTTGAAAGGCATTTATGCAACATGTTAGAGCAAGAAATAGGTCTGAAATTTATAGTATGTTGAGGATTTTGAACTTTAGGAAGTACCACTAGCTTAGTACCACACAGCTGCCGAGGCATTATGGCCTTATCAAAGAATTCTATGATTGCCTGTCATGCTAAGGACCTAGTAAGTTCCAACTAGCCCGCAAAATCCAGGATTATAGCCATCAAGGTACGGGGATTTAATATTATGGATTGAGAACATGGCTCCCTTAATGTCCTTGTGACTAAAAGGCTTGCACAAATTCAGCTGCTACTCAACTATTTAAGTAGCTCCTGCCTGTATCACCTAAGTATCAATATGCTCTCTATGCTAAATTTGCTTCCCAAGGAGTTTTGTATACAATTTTGTTAAAATTATTGCCACTTCACAGAGCCAACCACTTTATTCCTGTTGTCATCATTGAGAGCATATTTATTGTGGCCATCTTTGTTTCCTTAGTCTTTGCTATAAAACTCTTATGCATTAATCTCCATACTTGATCCAATCAACGTTGCTTTGTTTCATTAATAGGGATATTGAGGATTTCAAAATGGCAATATAGTGCTCTCTAGTTGCTTTTCCTCCTTCCTGTAACTCTAAACTTAAAGGCTCCTATTGTAGTTGTCTTTAGATTAGATCTAACTAGCACCTAGCTCTTTCTTATTGTCTATGAATGTATGCATACTTATCTCTGTTAAGTTTTCTAGGTGGCTTTTGCAACTTAGATAGGATTTGATAGAGATTTTGCCTAGAACTTTACCTTAAAAATGTTTGCAATTGCTGCTGCACCAACTATAAGAAAATAGCATCCTCATACCACATACCAAGAACAAAAATTTAGCTTAAGGTCTTTAGCTATTTGGGAAAGACAAAAGTAGAGGTGCATGATCAAACATACCAAGAGGAAGATACTCTACTTAGTAAAGTCAAACACCTCATACCAATAACTATTAGTAAACTCCTAATCAATCCTAGACCAAACATATTTGTTTAGCTAAGAGTAATAAGCTCCACATGACACATTCCTCAACTACTATATCTCAAAGTTAGCTAAGCAGTCTGCAAGATATCTAGTTTCAACTTCTATTATTTCTATCCCGCCAATTCTATCTTCTAACACAAAATAGAACTAAAGTCTCTCAAGATGCACCATGCTTCATAGTTGCCTCGGGCTATCAAAGAATGGTCTTCCCATAGTTGCTCTCTCAAAGTCTCCTCATTAAATCTATAAACAAATATAATGTAGATATTTTTTAAAGTCACAACATGCTTCACCTGATAGTGAACTAATTGTGTTATGCATTTGATTACAGTTGCTTGGTAACATGAAGGCTTCCATGCACCCATATTCTAGCCCCATGATGCTACTGGAAATTATTTTGCCATTGCCATCCTAGAAACAGAGTGCTGGCCACCCTTTTCACATTCTTTTCCTTGACTTTGAATAGACCCACAACCCTATTTTATGTATATTAAAGAAGATTCTGACATCTTCTTTCGTATTTGTGCTATTTAAGGCTTTATATTCTAATTGAGGATGTTATCCATTGGAAGGGTCCCCCCTACCCACCTCTTGTGCCACTATTCCCATTACTTCATTACTTCAGCTTTTAGAAGAGCATGAAAAGTGTTGGTTCTAGGAGATAAGCCTATTTTCTCCATTCTAACACAATACTTGGCATTTGCTCCCCTCTTAACTCTGGTAAAGCCTTCCTCTTCTCGCCCTACCATATCATATTATTGTTATTAAGGTTCCTCTGTTCTGTTTATCTTCATTCTTTCTTAGCCCCAATTTCCCTCCTATAGTCATCTTTACTGTGTCCAAACATATGACAGAACCCACACTTGGTTAGTACATATTCCTACTTAACTGGCTGCCTCACCACAACATCAAAATCATTGATAAAATTCACATGTTCAAGGAAGGGACCTTCCGGGGATACCTCAATTAGCATTCGTGCATAGTTCAACATTAATTTTTCCTTGGTCAATTTATCTGTTTTGATAGGAATGCCTAGCAAGCTCCCAATCTTGCTTAAACTGGTTAGCCCCCAATACTTTATGTCTAGTCTAGTAAATTGCACCCACACATGCAAAGAAGCAATTGCTTCAGCGTTTATCTCCATTTCAGGATTCTTAGCTTCATTTTTTCAATCAACAAAGTGCATCTCCTTTTGAGCAACAATCAATTTGTCCTAGTAATTAACAAATTTTACCAGAGACAGTCCTTTCCTAGTCAGCGCAACCTTGTCAATTGTAAATTGATTCCAAATTCTGTGAATAAATTCATCGATTGCTTGAAACATGGGATTGACCCCTAAAACACAACATAGAACGACACTAATCTCACTAGCAGGAACAAATTAAAGCACTAATCCTGTATCTAGATCTACCGTAGTGACATACGAGCCTCCAAAGTTACCTCAGGTGACAAAGATTAGCTCGATGCTTCGATGACACTCTATCAACTATCTACTACTATTTCATTGTTGTTATGGCCTGACTGCCCTTCTAAAGCTGAGATTTGATCCCTCATCGACGAACTGCACATTGGGTATTCACATATATCTCTCCATGCCAAATGGAAATGAGCACGAAATGGATCTAGGTGAGCCCCTTCCACCACCTTGTGCAACGGCAAAGAGTTGCCTCTTAAATGATGAAGGAAAGAGATTATTATATATATATATATATATATATATATATATATATATATCTATATATATCTTATATCCACATGCAT
>JAKOGI010004767.1:0-20985 GCA_029747015.1 Carnegiea gigantea | reverse complement strand
GTTGTGGCACGGGGCACCGTGCTGCTTCTCTGGTCTTCAAGACTTCGGATTGCCGGTTTGTGCCTCTTTTTTTTTTTGTATTTTGGCTTTTGGGATGTGTTTGGGTATGATGTGGGTCACTTAAAAGCCTTGGCTCTGATACCAATTGATGTATATGTGGGGGGGTAAGTGAACCAAATCAAACTCCAACTCAAATAAGCCAAATTGGAAAGAGAAATGAAAGATGGATGAGATGGATGAAGAACTTCACTTCACAAGAAAAAGGGATAGAACAAGATCTTGTAATTGAGATAATCCTTCACGGAGCCACTCAATGACTTGATCTTGGGCTAATTCTCTTGTCTTAACCAAGGAATCACTCCAATTGGAAAAGATAGAGAACCTAGAGAACACCACTGAATTAGCCAAATTCAAGATATAGAACTAGGAATTTTTTGAGACACAAATGAGAATCACTCTCAAAGGTGCTTGTATTACTTTGGAAATCTCTTACAATGCTGAATGATTAGCTTCACATGCCCCTCCCCTTTATAGACTCAGCAAAAGACAATCAAAAGACTCAAATAACTCCTAACAATTAAAAACTAGCTAATGAAAAGTCTAAGAAAAAATGAAAAGACACATCATAAAAGGGGTGGGGGAGGTTACAAGGAATATTCTCGGATTTTTGCAGCTGATTACATCAATCTAGAAGCATCTAAAACGTGCACAATATCAGCCACACAATCACATGTAACCGAAGACTCTTCATATTCCCAGAATTAATCCTTGCACCTGCCTCAACTTCAACAGAGCATAACTTCCAGAATACTCGGCCAAATCACGCGTTCTTGGGCTTGTTAGAAAGCCCTGGAAGTCTATTTTCCGGAATGGGCTCATTTGCTCAATTTGGATAAGCGGTTTGAAAGTTATGGCCCAAACAATGCACCTATCTCAGACTGGACTGGATCAGCACAACGGTATCTTTGAGTGATATTTTGCCCAATCAAATGATGTCCAAATTAAATAAAATTGGGCTTATTTTAAAGCTGACATCTTAAGCTTCAAAACCATGTGGAGCCTCAAGTTGTGGGTCCACTTGAGCTTGTCCAAAAGTGGACACAAAAAATCGGGTTCCGCAGGGATGAATTCAGCGCCAAATTTCTAGCAAAGCTTAACCTCTTTTTGACCTCTTCATAGTGTCGTGAGTCTTTGAACTCACTTAATAAGACCAAATAGCACACTTCCAAGCATGATCTTCTTTGACCCTTTTCTTCTTTGAAATTGGTCTTGAATAAAAATGATGCATATGGAAATATGCATCGTACTCCCCGGGTTGTTTTGAGTTTGTCCTCAAACTCAAAGGGTTGGCAAGCCTCTCAAGAAAGGGGTCGCGCTTACAATATGGGAGCTTTTGGGGAAGGAGGTCACAGGGCATCACCTCTAGAGAGATATAGAAGAGGGTGAGGGGAGGATGATAAAACGGGTCATACCTGGTGAGGAGAAGAGGCGGAAGTGGGAAATCTTCTTTGGGGGCAAGGGTTTGGGAAGGATGAATGAGGGTTAAGGCTTGTCGGTCCTTTTGTGGTTCGAAGGGTTGGGAAGGTTGAATGGGGGTTAAGGTGAATTCTTCTTGGGTCAAGAGTTGCTCAAACTTTTCAGCAACCCTACATGGCTTCATCACTTCAAGGTCTTTAACTACATGCTCTTCAATTCTTGGGGTTATGCCAAATTCACCTCATTATCTTCTTGGCACCCTTCTTGGGTGAAGGATTGCTCAATTTCTTGCACAATCTCTTCTTGCTTCAACTCGGATCTTTGGGCCTCAAGTTCAAAGTTCTCTTCATCACCACAGTCACCAAAAACAAGAGGTAGGTCAACTAGGCTTGAAGCTTCCTCTCCTTGGATCTTTTCATCTTTGTTTGGCTTTTGAGAAACCTTCTCTAAGTGAAGTATTTCTTCTTTTTCAACCTTGAGTTTAATTTCTTCTTCAAGGCTTTCCTCCTGATCGTTCTCTTCTTCCACGGCTTTCCTTTCTTCCAAGGTAATGACCTCGTTATTTGGGCAATCCGTGGATAAGTGTCCAAGCCCTTGGCACTTGAGACACCTCCTAGGTTGTGGGGGAAAGATCATTTGTGGGGTTGGTTCTTTTTGTGGGGTGGAAGGGAATGAACCCGTGAGCTTAACGGAGATACTTTCTTTCATGGGCATGTAAGTGGATGGGTAAAAGGAACCCTTCAACTTACTACTCAATTTCTTCCAAGTTCTCACCTTTTCTTTTCCTTTCTTTTTTCGCTCAAACTTGTATTTATTCCACCACTGAAGTGCACAACCTCTCAATCTTGAAATAACCACTTCGAACTTCTGTTGGTCATTAAGGATACAACAAGCAAAAACTCGTTCCACCTTAGATAACCAACCTGCGAACTCTTCCTTTTCGCCATGAAATTTTGGAATTGCAAAGCAAGCATATCCAATATCAATAAGAGCTAGTTCTTTCTCCAAGTTCTTTGAAGACGGCATGAAGGATGAGGTCTAGGGTTCTTCGTGGATTGATTTGAAACGTAAGTTGGCTGTGGCAAAGGTGGCACGGTCGTGCAAGGGGGCACGGTCAGGCCGTGCTATGCTTCGGCTGAAGAAAATGCAGAAAAGTAGAGTGGCACGGTCGTGCTTGGCGGCACGGGGGCACCGTGCTCCGTCTCGACTTGAAGATTTCTGGAAAAATGATATGGCACGGTCGTGTGTTGTGGCACGGGGGCACCGTGCTGCTTCTCTGGTCTTCAAGACTTCGGATTGCCGGTTTGTGCCTCTTTTTTTTTTTTTGTATTTTGGCTTTTTGGGATGTGTTTGGGTATGATGTGGGTCACTTAAAAGCCTTGGCTCTGATACCAATTGATGTAGATGTGGGGGGTAAGTGAACCAAATCAAACTCCAACTCAAATAAGCCAAATTGGAAAGAGAAATGAAAGATGGATGAGATGGATGAAGAACTTCACTACACAAGAAAAAGGGATAGAACAAGATCTTGTAATTGAGATAATCCTTCACGGAGCCACTCAATGACTTGATCTTGGGCTAATTCTCTTGTCTTACCAAGGAATCACTCCAATTGGAAAAGATAGAGAACCTAGAACACCACTTGAATTAGCCAAATTCAAGATATAGAACTAGGAATTTTTGAGACACAAATGAGAATCACTCTCAAAGGTGCTTGTATTACTTTGGAAATCTCTTACAATGCTGAATGATTAGCTTCACATGCCCCTCCCCTTTTATAGACTCAGCAAAAGACAATCAAAAGACTCAAATAACTCCTAACAATTAAAAACTAGCTAATGAAAAGTCTAAGAAAAATGAAAAGACACATCATAAAAGGGGGTGGGGGAGGTTACAAGGAATATTCTAGGATTTTTGCAGCTGATTACATCAATCTAGAAGCATCTAAAACGTGCACAATATCAGCCACACAAATATATGTAACCTAAGACTCTTCATATTCCCAGCATTAATCCTTGCAACTGCCTCAACTTCAACAGAGCATAACTTCCAGAATACTCGGCCAAATCACGCGTTCTTGGGCTTGTTAGAAAGCCCTGGAAGTCTATTTTCCAGAATGGGCTCATTTGCTCAATTTGGATAAGCGGTTTGAAAGTTATGGCCCAAACAATGCACCTATCTCAGACTGGACTGGATCAGCACAACGTATCTTTGAGTGATATTTTGCCCAATCAAATGATGTCCAAATTAAACAAACTTGGGCTTATTTGAAAGCTGAAATCTTAAACTTCAAAACCATGTGGAGCCTCAAGTTGTGGGTCCACTTGAGCTTGTCCAAAAGTGGTCACAAAAAATCGGGTTCCGCAGGGATGAATTCAGCGCCAAATTTCTAGCAAAGCTTAACCTCTTTTTGACCTCTTCATAGTGTCGTGAGTCTTTGAACTCACTTAATAAGACCAAATAAGCACACTTCCAAGCATGATCTTCTTTGACCCTTTTCTTCTTTGAAATTGGTCTTGAATAAAAATGATGCATATGGAAATATGCATCAGGGTCCATTTAAGGAAAGAAAGATTCCCAAGCAAGCGGAAATCCAAGTTATTACCGAGATCGGATGGGCCATTTGAAGTCCTTGAGAAAATTGGCCCAAATGCATACAAGATAGACCTCCCCGGAGACTATGGGGTGTCCGCCACTTTCAATGTGGCTGATTTAAGCCCATACTATGATGAAGAAGAAGAGTTGCCGAGTTTGAGGTCAAACTCCATTCAAGCTGGGGGGAATGATGGGGACCATCATGATCAAACTCCAAATGCACAGCCAGCAATTCCACACACCCCCTCAAGCCCCAAGGAAGTCAAGAACATCCATGCCTTGGTCAAGGAAATCATAGAGCATTCGGACAGAACCTGGGCAGATTCAACCGAAAATTGGCCTGGTTTTGTGCATTTTTTGGGACTTGAAGGTGAGGGGATGAATGACTGCCTTGCCCCCTCTGTTTAAGTTTAAGATGTTAGGAATCCAATGAAATAAGTTGCAAAGGATTTGGAGGTCATTTGGTTAGTCAATCAGCAAGATCTTTCCAAGTGTGCAGGCTGGGCGCCAAAACAGCAGCATCCGAATTAAGGAAGAAATTGGACCACCAACTTAAGTCCACTCTTTCTAAAATTTTGCAGCATGGAAGGGGGCATAGATATTTATCAGATCATGGGTTCAAACCCCATCCAAAGCACCCCCTTGTATTGCTTTTACCCAGCCAAAAGGACAAGTGAAACACCCCTTTAACCGGTTTCTTCCTAGCCGGTACAAGTGGGCTGATTTCTTGGGTTTTGCTTCATCCACTTGCTGAGTTGATTGTTTTTGCTGCATTTTAGAACCTTTGTAAGCTTGACACATCATTTCGGAGGCATCATGGCCCCTAATGAAGTAGATTAAGCTAGTGGTGAGGTGTTAAGCTAGATGAGTGATGGATGTAATGTGTTTCCCTCTCCCAAATGTACTTGGCCTTGTTTTTGCTGCATGGAAAGGGGGGGAACTCGGCCATAAGCTGATTAAAACCAGCTTGAGCCTCATTTTGAAACCAACTTTGAATGAATGAGCTTGTGAGTTCTCTAAACTCTCTCCCCAAAAACTCCTAGTGTTATATCTTGAGCTTGGCAACTCAAGTGGGTCTCTATGTCTTCTTAATTCAACTAAGAAGGTGATTAAATTCTGTAACTTAGTTGAAGGAAGAAGATTTGCCCAAGTGTGCAAACCAAGGTGGGTTATCATCACCCTTGCTAGTCCACTTGATCTATCTTGGTTATTGGTTCTCTTTTCTTGCTTCCTTCCCAAATGCATTCTTGATTCACTTTAGCAAATACTTGCTTTAGTGAAGCTTGAATACATCATATGGGTTCACTTGTGGAAGGAAAGATTTCCTTCCAAACGCAAAAGTAAATTAATGCCAAGGGCGGATGGCCCCTTTGAAGTCTTGGAGAGGATTAATGACAATGCATACAAGGTCAATTTGCCCAGGGATTATGTAGTTTCGGCCACTTTCATTGTAGCCGATCTAAGTCCATACTTAGAAGATGATCATCTTAACAATTTGAGGGCAAACTCTCCTCAATAAGGGGAGGATGATGGAGGTCCATCCATGAGCATGATCATTAGCCCTCAAGGAGGTCCAAGGGAGTCGAACTTCATGGGTAAAGTCCAAGAAATTAGCTTAGCTTGCCAAGACTCATTTCAGTCTATTCCCGCTTTCAGGCCTGTGCACAAGCCCGATTTTGTGCACGTTATTTCTTAATCCTCCCAAGGATATGATTGGGTTGCAGGAGGCCTACGTTTAAGTTCAAGTTGTTTTCGTTCCAATAAAGCAAGTTGCAAGTCATTTGGAGTTCATTTGCTACCTCAAATCAGCTGATGAAGTTAAGTGCCCAAAACTGCCCCAATTCTGACCGGTTCTAGAAATGGGTTTGGTTGGGTGTCCAAACCTCCTCCATTTGGACTAAAACTTTTATGGCTTGAAAGTACATTAAAAATATTATCAAGTGGCCATAAAAAAACTCAGCCGAATCGCACACATGAGGAGCTATTAACAAGCAAATGAAGGGAAGAAAATCCCTTTTACCCGGTTAAGGGCTGCCGGCTGCGACATTGTTCTTTTTGAGGTGTTTTGCTCTTATCATAGGTTTAATCCACTTGCAAAGTGACTAGAGTACTTTGAAGCTGATTATGGCCTCCCAAGCTTCCCAAGTCGACAACTCAACCTCAAGATCATCAATTAAGTTTTGTCAAGCCATGGTTTAATGTTCCCTTTTGTAGGCTGATTTTGATTTCCAAAATGTATCTAGTTTAGTTTGCTAAGTTGAATTTGTACTGATATTTTGTACTTATATAAGCCCCTAAGCAGCCTTGTACGAACACTCATGCTTGATTATTGAATGAAGTCGAGCCTTAGCTCCTTTGAACACTCAAACTCTCTTCTAGCTTATCTCTATCTTTGGCCAGGTAGGGTGGTGATCCAGCAAGAGTCTTAGCTTCTTCTTGGTGGTGTTTCTGTATCCAAGAGGTAGTTAGGGGCCCTAGCATAAGCCTTGGTGGTGTTTCTGTACCCAAGGGTTATGTTAGTTTTGGTTTGTCCCGCTTAAGTTCTGGTTTGAGTTTGTGTTTTCAAAGCTTGCTAGTTATCCGAGTTCTTACTTGCATTCTGTTTTCATTCTCCCTTGGTCCTTCCCTTTGGAGATCCATCAACTTGTCACCCACAAACTGATGGGCAAACTGAGGTTACTAATCGAACCTTAGGAACACTCCTAAGAGCTTTAATTAAGCCTCATGCCAAGGCTTGGCATTTGCTTTTAACCCATGCAGAATTTGCTTATAACAGGGCACCAAGCAAGGCTAATGGTCTTTCCCCCTTCAAAGTGGTCAATGGAATTGATCCCCTTAGTCCACTGGATCTTACACCACAGCCCTTAGACCAAAAGCCAAGTGCTGATGCAGCATCAAGGGTAGAAGAAATCAAGAAGATTCATGAGTTGGTAAGGAGCAAGATTGAGAAGTGATGTACCTCTCGAGGGTTGAAACTAAAACTCAATTTAAGAGTAAAAGCTTAAAACCAAGAGAGAATACAATCAACGAAAAACCAAGAAAAGTGGCACGTTAGAGCCTAGTTGTGAGGTAGCAACAACGTGAGTTAGGGGATGGGATTTAGAATCAAGGGATTCTAAATGATTAAGGGAAAGGAATTTGAGGTATGTACGAAGGATTGAAAGAAATCAAAGCTAGAATTCACTAAGCTTATGGTTTAAGCAAATGAATTTAGTTTGCCTCCCTTGAACTCGTGTGGATGAAGGATGAATAAAGGATAGTCTAAACTCTCACTTGGATACAGAAACACCACTAAGTTTGAGTTTAGGGCCCTTAACCTCAATTGCGATAAAGAAACACTACCTAATTAAGAGTTAAGACCTACTTGATCACCACCTTAATCGGCCTAATTAAGGATAAGCAAGTTAAGTGTTTAAGGGGAAACAAGAGCAATGCTCTCAATTCTGATTTTTGATTCAAATCTGATATATCTCACAAAGTGGCCTTGTGTTGCTCTTTTAAACAAGCCAAGTAAGCACCCATCTAAGCAAGCACACACCTAGACCTTACCTTCTTAGAGAGGAAAGGTATTAACTTAAGCTTAATCCACACGGTTAGTGCTAACTGTGTACTAACCTTGTTCTAACTTAATCAAATTACATTCAAAACATTAAAAAAAAGCTAATAAATGATGTTTACAACTTAATTAGACTATGCTTAAGCTTAATCATGTAGTTTACAAGGCTGAGAGGATATGGTTCAGCCGAAAGCACAATCCCCTTTACGGCTAGCCAATCACCTTCAAGAGACAAGGTCTTTTGCAGCTTGCATGCCAATGGTTGTTCTTTGCAGGGGCTCTCTCCTTTTGCAGCTGATCATTTGGCCTTCTAGACAGCTTGGGACGTGTGCCACTCAGCAATGGAAGAAGCAAACCCTTTGGAGAAGGAAAACTTCAACCATGCTCTTAAACCGGGTCCAAGGTAGATTCTGGACCGGTTTTGCAATCAATTTTAACCCTAGCAAAAGTGTGCATGATTTTGTTTTCAGGCCATGGGGGGAAACCTTAGGATGTGTACAAATGCCCCCAATAAAGAAATCAATGTTAAACCATGTTTAAGCAGGGTAATTCTGCTAAAACATTTAACCGTGCAGTTTTCAACCAAAACTGGCCGGTTTGACGAAATGACTTGATCTCTTTACTTCCTCTGGGTATGATTGGAATTCAATGCTTGGACCTGAAAGTAGACATCTTGGGGAATCCAAAAAGGTAAAAATCCAAGGTTTCACCCAAAATGTAGCTTAAGAACTGAGATGAACAAAACCCGGTACATTCTGGTTCTGTTGGGTAGTTTGGACATCTTGGGTTTATTAGCTAATGTGAATGGGTAAATGAAGTCCAAATGGGATGAAACTTGTTTTGATGCAAAGCTGACTTCCCTGAACTTCAATCCTAATGAAAAATATTAGACTTAAACCTCCAAGAGCCGTAAGTAATTAAGCTCTCAAAAACGGGTTTGCTGCTGACTTAAACCCGTGACCTGCAGTGTTATTACTTAAACAAAATAAGGATGATTTATTAATCCTTTGAGTTGCAAAATGAAATTACCTAGCTTGATTTGTTTCTTTAAATCCAGGGGCATGGAGGGATCTCCATCATCCTCCTCTTGTTGAAAAAGATTTGTCCCCAAATCAGATTAGGTAATTACCTTCCCTTCTTACTTCAGCTTTGGCTGAAATAAAATCAGCCACTCAAATAAGTCTCTCTTGAACTTAGGGACTCTTGTACTTTCATTCCTCTTGCTGATTTGAGTGTTAAACATAAGGGACTCCTTGGACTTGCTTTGAACTACTTCCTCACATGCTCGTATCTCAGAATTAGGAAAAGTAATGGTTCTGAAATGGATTGACAGAAGTTTTGTTTGAGTGTTTTGGTTATGGGTGGAATGGGGAAAAGGTTTGGTGGTTCATCAAAAGTGATAAGAAGGCCGAGATGCTCATTGCTTCTTGGTGGATGGTGGGTGTCCAAGGTGAGCATTTCTCCTTCATCTGCCTCTACCACTATCTGCTCAAGATTATCTCCATCATGCTCTTCATTTTCCTCCTCTAATTCGACCTCCTCTACTGCCTTCTATTCGGCCAAGGTAACAAACCTTCAGTTTGTACAATCTGATGCTAAGTGGCCAAAGCCTTGGCACTTAAAACATCTTTAAACACCTTTAGGAAGGGGTTTTGGTGTGGGTTATGGGAGTAAGCCTTTTTGTGGAGTTTAGCTGATGTATATGTGGGTGGTAAGTGAACCAAATCAAACTCAAACAAATTCCAAACAAGAATCAAACCAAAGAAAAGTGAATATGGAAGATAGATTGAGATGGATCGAAGAATAATAACAAAAAAAGAACAAAGGATAAACAAGACCTTGCACTTGAGATAATCCTTCGCGGAGCCACTCAAGGACTTGATCTTGGGCAAATCCTCTCGTCTTCACCAAGGAATCACTCCAATTGGAAAAGAAAAGAGAACCTAGAACACCACTTGAACTTGCCAAAATTCAAGATATAGAACTAGGGATTTTTTTTTAGACACAAATGAGAATCACTCTCAAGGTGTTTGTACTACTCTTGAAAAAGCTTACAACTCTGAATTCAAATGCAACTACATAACCCACCTATTTATAGGCTAAACAAAGATAACCAAAAGACTTAAAAACTCCTAGCAATTAAAACTAGAAAATTGAAAAGGCTTGGAAAATGGAAAAGACTCAACATAAAGGGGTGGGGGAGGTTACAAAGAATATTCTAGGCTTCCAATCAGCTGAAGACATCCATCTAGAACACTCCAAGTCGTGCATGATGTCATCCACATGATGTCATGTAACCAAAGTCTCTTCATTTGCCCAGCATTTAATCCTTGCAGCAGCCTCCACTTCAACTGAGCATAACTCTCAGCACACACGTCCAAATCAGGTGATTCTGGGCTTGTTGGAAATCCCTGGAAATCTATTTTCCAGAATGGGCTCATTTGCTCAATTTGGATAAGTAGATAAAAAGTTATGGTCCGAACATTACACCTATATCAGAACTGGACTGGAGCATGACATGTCTTCTTTGAGTAATATTTAGCCCAACCAAATGACGTCCAAATTAAACATAATTGGGCTTGTTTGAAAGCTGAGATCTCAAATGTCAAAACCATGTGGAGCCTCAAGTTGTGGGACCACTTTAGTTAGGCCAAAAGTGCACACAAAAATCGGGAAATTTCGGGATGAAGGCGGCATTACCTCTTCGGGCATGAACGCCAATTTCCGGCAAAGTTTTGCAACTTCTTTGACTTCTTGAAGCTTGATTGGGTCTTCCTTGGGCTGGGCTTGATGGTCTTTGGGCCGTTCATGATGGTCTCCATCATTGGAATGCAAGGTACTCTTGATCCCCATTTGAAAAACCCGTTTGGAAAAGGCACTTTGACGTTCAAATAGAACTCCATAAAGTGTCTTATGTCATAAAATTCAAATATTGGGACCAAAGAGGAGCCTTGCCATGCATGAACTTGTTTGAAACTTACCTCCCTTGAAGTTGAGTTTAAAGAATGAAAATGATCCCCTTGAAAATATACATCATTAGCTTTTTTGTGGAGTAGGGGAAAGGGATGCCGTGGGTTTAGGGGTGTAAGATGAACTCCCCTTGTTCACGGTTTGGTCATGTGGTGAGGGCTTTGGATTTTCATGTCTTGGGAGCTGTCTATTCTTCTTTTGCTGCTCAACCTTGCAAGCCAGCACACATACCTCATCAAATGAAGTATAAGCTTGCAAATCAACAATATTAGCATACCTAGGATCAAGACCTCCTAAGTACCTAACGATTGTTTGCTCTTCTGGTTCTTGAAGATCACACTTAATCACAAGCTTTTCAAATTCACGAGTGTATTCTTCTACACTCAAATTACCTTGGTTCAAGTGGTAGAGTTGAGAGTAGCAATCTTGAACATAGGTAGGAGGAAGAAACTGGGCCTCAAGCTTGGATTTCATCTTTTCCCAAGTTCTAATTTTGGACTTCCTTTCTCTTATTCTATTGGCACACAAATTAGTCCACCTTCTTGTCTTCTAGGATGTCCTTGCACTCAAAAACTGATGTATCCTCAAGGGGAAACCAAGAGGATGGGAAAATAGAAGAAGATTGCAAATCAAAAGCAAGACAACTTTAAATTCACAAACTCACCCTTGACTGTGGATAGCAAACCGGAACTAACACCCACCTTGGATACAGAAACACCACCAAGGAATGATGTTAGGGCCCTTAACACCCTCTTGGATACAGAATCACCACCAAGAACGGGAGTTAAGACTCTTACTAGATCACCACTCAACCCGGCCAAGGAAGAGATAAGCTAGAAGAGAGTTTGGGAGTTCAAAGGAGCAAAGCTCAACTTCATTCAATATTCTTGGCAATGTGCCCGGCCAAAGGGAGCCTTAGAGGCTTAATACAAGGCTTTCAAAATTCAAAACATAGGCCCTAGGCTACATCACAAGCTAAACTAGGCAAAAATACAAGGATCAAATCAAAACATAAAAGGGTAGATGCATCCTCCTCTTGACAACTCTTCAATGCTAATCTTGAGGATGATGTGTCGACTTAGGGGCCAAGGGAAGCTTCTTTTGCAGCTAAGTACTCTTCATGATGACTCTTGCAAGTGGCCAAGCATAGATTAGAGCAAAAATCACCTCAATCCTCTCTCCTTGTACCCGGCTGCCTATTACCCGGATAAAAGGGTGTTTTATCCCTTATTTTGGTGGTTAATAGCTCCTCATGTGTGTAATTTGGCTGAGGTTTTTTATGGTCACTTGATAATATTTTTAAAGTACTTTCAAACCATAAAAGTTTCAAACCAAATGGAGGAAAAATGGGCCACCAAACAACCACTAGTTTCGGATGTGTCCAGTTCAGCGCCAGGTTGGAGCTGCTGACTTTGTTTGGTGATTTGAGGTGTCAAATGATCTCCAAATGACTTGCAAGAGGTCTTGATGGAAAGAGCACATCTTGAACTTAAACTTAGGCTTCCTACAACCCCACTTTAGCCCCGGGAAGATTAGAAAATAACGTGCACAAAACCGGGTTTGTGCACGGCTGAAATTCCAGTTTTGACAAAATAATTCCCTTGCTCACCTAGGCTGATTTCTTGTATCTTGGACATGAGACTTGGACTTTTTGGGCTTCCTTGATGGCCTTGGATCATAATAGGAGATGGACCTCCATCATCCTCCCCTTGTTGAAGAGAATTTGCCCTCAAATTGGTAAGATGATCATCCTCCTCATAAGGGCTAAGGTCGGCTACATTGAAAGTGGCCGAAACTCCCTAATCACCGGGCAAGTTTATCTTGTAAGCATTGTCATTGATGCACTCTAACACCTCAAAGGGGCCATCGGCTCTTGGCATCAACTTGCTCTTCCTCTTAGAAGGAAACCATTCCTTCCTCAAATAAATCCATACCAAATTAGCGGGGTGGAACACCATCTTCTTTCTATGCTTGTTGGCATGGTCCTTGTATGATGCATTTGCCTTCTCAATCTTGGCCCTCACGGTTTCATGGAGCTTTTGGATCTCTTCCACTCGTTTGCTAGCCTCCATGTGAGGCTTCTCATTCATCTCTCTTGGGATAAGATCAAAGGGACTCAAAGGATCCAACCCATAGACTACCTTGAATGGAGATAAACCCGTGGCCTTGCTAGGTGTTTTGTTGAAGGCGAACTCGGCATATGGCAAGGCTAAGTCCCAAGCTTTGACATTGGACTTTACTAGCACTCTCAAAAGAGTTCCCAAAGTCTGGTTGATTACTTCGGTTTGCCCATCCGTTTAAGGGTGGCATGAAGTGCTATACTTGAGCTTGGTTCCCATCTTCTTCCAAAGTGTCACCCAAAAATGGCTAAGGAACTTGGTATCCCTATCCGAGACAATGGATCTAGGGATGCCATGTAGCCTCATCACTTCTTTGAAGTATAACTCGGCAATGTGGGTGGCATCATTGGTCTTGGTACAAGGTATGAAATGGGCCATTTTAGAGAAATGATTAACAACCACAAAGATTGAATCTTTACCCCTTTGTGTCCTAGGGAGGCCAAGGACAAAGTCCATGCTTACATCTTCCCAAGGATGATTGGGAGTGGGTAAGGGAGTGCATATGCCGTGGGGTAGGAAGGGGCTTTTGGCAACTTGGCAAGTTACACATCTCTTCAACACATCTTGTACATCCTTGCTCATACTCGGCCAATAGTAATGTTCCCTTAGCATCATAAGGGTCTTGTTCTCTCCAAAGTGACCGGCTAGAGATCCACCATGAACCTCACGTATGAGTAGCTCTCTTGTGCCACACTTAGGCACACATAATCTTGAGCCTTTGAACAAAAAGCCATCTTGGACGAGAAAGTCTCCTTTGGGATGCCGAAGGCACTCCTTGTAGAGTTCTCCCAAATCTTCATCATTCTCATAAAGGGACTTTAAGTGCTCAAAGCCAAGGATGCAAGCATCAAGTTGAAATAAAAACAAGTGCCTCCTTGACAAGGCATCGGCTCCTTGATTGAGCTTTCCGGACTTGTGGTTGATGGTGAAGTTGAAAGATTGGAGGAACTCCACCCAGTTGGCATACCGTGAGTTAAGCTTATGTTGCCCTTGAATGTATTTTAGGGCTTCATGATCCGAGTGCAAGATGAACTCACTAGCCACCAAGTAATGATTCCAATGCTCAAGGCACCTCACAATGGCATAAAATTCCTTATCATAGGTTGAGTACTTCCTCCTTGAGTCACAAAGTTTCTCACTAAAGAAGGCTAAGGGTCGCCCCTCTTGAGTGAGAACTCCTCCAATGCCAACTCCCGATGCATCATACTCTACTTCAAATACTTTATCGAAACAAGGTAAGGCAAGAACCAGTGCTTGGGTGAGCTTGGATTTGATGGTTTCAAAGGCTTCTTAAACTTTGGGAGTCCACTTGAATGTTGTACCTTTGATAACCTCGGTCATAGGGGCCATAATAGTGCTAAAGTTTCTAATGAACCGCCTATAGAAAGAGGCAAGCCCATGGAAACTTCGCACATCATGGATGCTCCTTGGGGTTGGCCAAGACCGAATTGCTTCCACTTTGCTCTCATCCACTTTGATGCCTTCACTTGTAACAATGTAACCAAGGAAGGTTACATCATGAGTGAAAAATGTGCACATCTTGAGGTTACCATGAAGCTTTTCCTTCTCTAGAACCTTCATGACTTGAGTGAGATGTTGAAGGTGCTCTTCTTCATTCTTGTTATAGATTAGGATGTCATCAAAATATACCACAACAAATTTTCCAATGAAAGGTCGAAACACTTGGTTCATGAGCCGCATAAATGTACTTGGAGCATTTGATAAACCGAATGGCATAACTAGCCATTCATACAAGCCTCCTTTAGTCTTGAAGGCCGTTTTCCACTCATCCCCTTCTCTAATGCAGATTTGGTAGTAACCACTCCTTAAATCCACCTTAGAGAACACACTAGAACCATATAACTCATCAAGCATGTCTTCAAGGCGGGGAATTGGATATCTATACTTGATGGTTATCTTGTTGATTGCCCGACTATCAACACACATGCGCATACTCCCATCTTTCTTTGGTACAAGGAGGGCCGGAATCGCACAAGGGCTCAAGCTCTCTCTAATCAACCCCTTGACCATAAGCTCATCAACTTGCCTTTGGATTTCTAAGGTTTCTTTGGGGTTCGTTCGGTGAGCCGGTTTGTTTGGGAGGATGGAGCCGGGTATGAGATCAATGTGATGTTGGATGATTCTTTGTGGAGGTAGGCCGGGGGGTATTTCTTCGGGAAAGACATGGCTAAATTGTTCAAGGAGGGAAAGGGCTAGGGGGTGTGATGGTGTGGGGGTTTCGGACTCTTCAAGGGTGGCTAGAATCCACTCCTTAAAGGCCTTGAATTCATGGTGAGAAGCCTTAAGGAGAGGCTCACTCACGGCTAAGAGCATGTCCGAATGGTCATGGCTTGGTTGAGGCTTGCTTTTGTGGAGTTGGGAAGGGCTTAATGGGGCAAGGGTGATCTTCCTCCCATCCTTGTGGAAGGTGTAGGTATTCAAATAGCCATCATGCATAACCTTCCGATCAAACAACCAAGACCTACCTAACAAGAGGTGACATGCATCCATAGGAATGATATCACACCACAATTCATCATGGTAATGCCTTCCAATTGAAAATGAGATCAAGCATCTTGAATTAACTTGCAACCCCTTACCTTGGTTTAGCCATTGAATGTTGTAGGGGTGAGGATGAGCTGAAGCTTGAAGACCAAGCTTCTCCACCATAGTCAATGATGCTACATTTGCATAACTTCCTCCATCAATGATGAGGGAACACACTTTGCCTTGAATGGTACATCTTGTGTGAAAGATGTTCTCTCTTTGTTCTTTAAGTTCTCCTCTTTTTGTACTCAAGGTTCTCCTCAATACAAGTAGCTCTCCTTTATCCGCCTCTTCAACTACTTCCTCTTGTTCCTCCATGTAGTACACACCTTCCTTTTCTTCCTCCTCTGCTCCCTCTTCATCCCTCTTCTCATCCCACTCGACCAAGGTGATATCCCTCCTATTTGGACACTCCGAAGCAATGTGCCCAAGACCTTGACACTTGAAACACCTTCTTTGGTCATTTGGCCTAGGATTGGGACGGTTTTGAGGTGGTGGACTCTTTTGTGGAGCTTGGTTCTTTTGTGGAGGTGAGGGTGTAGAAACCGTAGGTTTAGGAGGTGGGTAAGAGCTCCCCTTGTTGAAAGGTTGGCTCTTGGGAAAGGGTTTGAGAGGTTCTCTTTTGTGGAGCTTGGATTTTCATCAAAAGTAGTATATTGTTGCAACTCTACCACATGAGCATATCTAGGATCTAACCCTCCCAAATATCTCACTATGGTTTGTTCTTCGGGCTCCCTCAAATCACATTTGATTAACAACTTTTCAAACTCTCTAGTATACTCCTCGACACTCATGCTACCTTGGACAAGGTTGTGAAGTTGGGAGTAGTTATCTTGTAGGTAAGATGGGGGTAAGAAACGGGCTTTAAGTTTGGCTTTCATTTTCTCCCATGTTCGAATCTTTCCCTTCCCTTGCCTAGCTCTCTTAGCACAAAGGTTGGACCACCAAAGAGAAGCATATTTACGAAGTCTAAGGGCAATAAGCTTTACCTTATTTCCCTCCGAAATCTCCTTGTAGTCGAAGATCCTCTCAACGGTTTGCAACCATTCCAAAAACTCATCGGGGTCTAGCCTCCCCTCGAACTCCGGGATCTCTACTTTGATGTCTCCATGGTATGAGGTTGTTCTCCTTCCTCTCCTCGTTCTTCCATAGGCCTCTTCTTCACTTGATGAGCTCGAGTGTGGGGCCGCTCTCACTTCTTGCTCGAAATCGGAGGAGTTAGAAGATCGGGAACTCCTAATCTCCTTGCGTTTTTGCTTCAAAGATTCTCTAAGTTGGCGCTTCAGATACTCATTTTGGCCCTTGATTTCTTCATTTTGTATGCTCAATGACTCGTAATTCTTCATGAGGACTTCGAACTTCTCCTCCAAGGTCATGCTAGTTGCACTCATGTTGGAACAAGTTAGAATACCACAAACTGGTAGTGGCACGGTCGTGCTCAGTAGCACGGGGTGACCGTGCTTAAGTTCTGGATTTTAGGTGAAAGTCAGAATGTGGCTGGTGGAAGAAGAGGCACGGTCATGCGTCTTGGCACGGGGGGGCCGTGCTGAAGTTCTGTTCAGTGAAAAATGTGGGGCATGGTTTTGGTTTTCTTTGTGAGGAAAATGTGTTTGGGTGATTGGAAGGGTGTTGGGCAGCAAGCTTAGGCCTACTAGGGAAGCCTTAGCTCTGATACCAAATATGATGTATCCTCAAGGGGAAACCAAGAGGATGGAAAAATAGAAGAAGATTGCAAATCAAAAGCAAGATAACTTTGAATTCACAAACTCACCCTTGACTGTGGATAGCAAACTGGAACTAACACCCACCTTGGATACAGAAACACCACCAAGGAATGATGTTAGGGCCCTTAACACCCTCTTGGATACAGAATCACCACTAAGAACGGGAGTTAAGACTCTTACTAGATCACCACTCAACCCGGCCAAGGAAGAGATAAGCTAGAAGAGAGTTTGGGAGTTCAAAGGAGCAAAGCTCAGCTTCATTCAATATTCTTGGTAATGTGGCCGGCCAAAGGGAGCCTTAGAGGCTTAATACAAGGCTTACAAAATTCAAAACATAGGCCCTAAGCTACATCACAAGCTAAACTAGGCAAAAAATACAAAGATCAAATCAAAACATAAAAGGGTAGATGCATCCTCCTCTTGACAACTCTTCAATGCTAATCTTGAGGATGATGTGTCGACTTAGGGGCCAAGGGAAGCTTCTTTTGCAGCTAAGTACTCCTCATGATGACTCTTGGAAGTGGCCAAGCATAGATTAGAGCAAAAATCACCTCAATCCTCTCTCCTTGTACCCGGCTGCCTATTACCCGGATAAAAGGGTGTTTTATCCCTTATTTTGGTGGTTAATAGCTCCTCATGTGTGTAATGTGGCTGAGGTTTTTTACGGTCACTTGATAATATTTTTAAATTACTTTCAAACCATAAAAGTTTCAAACCAAATGGAGGAAAAATGGGCCACCAAACAACAACTAGTTTTGGATGTGTCTAGTTCAGCGCCAGGTTGGAGCTGCTGACTTTGTTTGATGATTTGAGGTGTCAAATGATCTCCAAATGACTTGCAAGAGGTCTTGATGGAAAGAGCACATCTTGAACTTAAACTTAGGCTTCCTGCAACCCCACTTTAGCCCCGGGAAGATTAGAAAATAACGTGCACAAAACCGGGTTTGTGCATGGCTGAAATTCCAGTTTTGACAAAGTAATTCCCTTGCTCACCTAGGCTGATTTCTTGTATCTTGGACATGAGACTTGGACTTTTTGGGCTTCCTTGGTGGCCTTGGATCATAATAGGAGATGGACCTCCATCAAAAACTCTCTCAACCGTGTGTAGCCAATCCAAGAACTCTTCAGGATCAAGCTTACCTTCAAATTCAGGAACTTCCACTTTGAAGTCATTAGAGTTAGCTTGAAACCGTGGCTCCTCTCTGGTCATTCTGGTTGGTTCGTCTTCACTTGATGAATCAACTTCATGACTAAAGACTTGTTCACGCACCCTAGGTTCATGTTGAAGAGTATCTTCATGCAGTTTTTGCGTTTGCTTCAAAACCGAACCTAATTGCTTTCTCAAGTATTCATTTTGTGCTTGAGTTTCTTGGTTCTTTTGTGCATCCTCTTGAATCTTTTTAGACAGAAACTCATTTTGTCTCATCAAGGCTTCAAACCTCTCTTCCAAGGTCCTGCTTGTAGGACTCATGCTTGAGCTAGGTGGCTTTAAACAACTGAAATAGCACGGAATAAGGGTGGCATGGTCGTGCTATGGTGGCATGGGGTGACCGTGCTGTATTTCTGCCTGGTACGGTTGAAAACAGCAAGTTTTATGGTTTGTGCTTGGGAATGTGTTTGGATTTTGTGTTTGGATTTTGTGTTTGGGATGAATACCAGGCCAAGGAGAAACTCAGCTCTGATACAAAATATGATGTGCGTACCGAGGGTTGAAACTAAAACTCAATTTAAGAGTAAAAGTTTAAAACCAAGAGAGAATACAATCAATGAAAAACCAAGGAAAGTGGCATGTTAGAGGCTGGTTGTGAGGCAGCAACAACGTGAGTTAGGGGAGTGGATTTAGAATCAAGGGATTCTAAATGATTAAGGGAAAGGAATTTGACGTATCTCCCCTTGCACTTGTCAAGGACGTGAAGGGAGGGAAAGTAGGCGTGTGAGGATGAGACGAGGAGCAAGATGATATGACAAGTACCTTCAAGAGATAATCCAAGAGGAGCCACTCTTGTTGGAAACTTGGGTACTCTCCTTAGATCAATTAGGATACAGAAACACCACCTAATTGAGATAAAGAGACCTAGACACCACTTAAGTTGCCACACTTAAGATATAGAACTAGGAGTTTGAGAGAGACAAAGCTCAAATTTGTATTCAAGTTGGCAAAAGACCCTTACAAAAGGAAGAGAGGGGGTATTTATAGGCCAACACCTCCCTTCACTCGGCCAAGGGGCTGCAAACAAGCTGAAAAGTGACTAAATGACTAAGCCTAGGCTAGTTTACAAGTACAAGTTGATTATACAAGTGATCTAGCCTAACCTTGACACCTCACTAGCTTAATTAATCTCAAGATTGAGGTGTCAAGCATCTAATAGTCTAAGTGCAGCAGCTTGGGGCCTTGAACCTGCCAAAGGGACAAGTGTACACTCCAAAATCAAGGTGGCAGCCGGCCTCCCTCTTTACCCGGGTTAAAGGCATTTCCCTCCTTCTTTGGCTGGATAAAAGAAGCACCAGCTGGTCCCTTAGCTCAACTTTAGGGCCAAGATTTGATAAATATTTAGATGCCTTTTCATGCCCTAAAGTTTGACAAAAGTTGGAGTTGAGTAGGTCAACCAATCGGACCCTTATTTCGGACTGTGCTGGATTGCACCCTGCAGTGCACTGTCTTCGGTTTTTGGCTTGGTTGATTGACCAAATGAACTCCAAATGCTTTGGAAAAGGTCTTGTTGGAAATGCTTTGGAAAAGGTCTTGTTGGAAAGCTAATATCTTAAGCTTCAAGGGGGTAGTGCGTGCAGAAAATTTCCCCTTCTACATTTTGCTCCAATAGAGAAACAAAACCGGGCCAGAAACAGTATGAACTGGGCAGTTCACTTTCTTCTTTGTGCACATGATTTCTGACTAAGGCATGAACTTCTTTGGCCTCCTTGGACTCCCTAGCAGGGGATGGATCATTGGTAATGGTTTTGGGAGGTTTGGTTGGATGGTCCCCATCAGAATTTGAGGTATAGATGAAGGACTGGAAGAAATCAAAGCTAGAATTCGCTAAGCTCACGGTTTAAGCAAACGAATTCAGTTTGCCTCCCTTGAACCCGTGTGGATGAAGGATGAACAAAGGATAGTCTAAACTCTCACTTAGATACAAAAGCACCACTAAGTTTGAGTTTAGGGCCCTTAACCTCAATTGCGATATAGAAGCACCACCTAATTCAGAGTTAATACTTACTTGATCACCACCTTAATCGGCCTAATTAAGGATAAGCAAGTGAAGTGTTTAAGGGGAAATAAGAGCAATGCTCTTAATTCTGGCTTTTTAATCAAATCTGATATATCTCACAAAGTGGCCGTGTGTTGCTCTTTTAAACAAGCCTAGAAAGCACCCATCTAAGTAAGCACACAACTAGACCTTACCTTCTTAGAGAGGAAAGGTATTAACTTAAGCTTAATCCACATGGCTAGTGCTAACCGTGTACTAACCTTGTTCTAACTTAATCAAATTACATTCAAAACATTGAACAAAGCTAACAAATGATGTTTACAACTTAATTAGAGTATGCTTAAGCTTAATCATGCAGTTTACAAGGCTGAAAGGATGTGGTTCAGCCGAAAAGCACAATGCCCTTTACGGCTAGCCGATTACCTTCAAGAGACAAGGTCTTTTGCAGCTTGCATGCCAATGGTTGTTCTTTTCAGGGCTTTCTCCTTCTACAGCTGATCATTTGGCCTTCTAGACAGCTTGGGACATGTGCCACTCAGTAATGGAAGAAGCAAATGATGCATATTTCCATATGCATCATTTTTATTCAAGTCCAATTTCAAAGAAGAAAAGGGTCAAAGAAGATCATGCTTGGAAGTGGGCTTATTTGGTCTTATTAAGTGAGTTCAAAGACTCACGACACTATGGAGAGGTCAAAAAGAGGTTAAGCTTTGCTAGAAATTTGGTGCCGAATTCATCCCTGCGGAACCCGATTTTTGTGACCACTTTTGGACAAGTTCAAGTGGACC
>JAKOGI010004766.1:0-21031 GCA_029747015.1 Carnegiea gigantea | reverse complement strand
CGCCTTCCTCGCCCCGTGCGAGCATTGGGTTTCGTCCGTGTGTTGCAGTAAAAAGGGGCCTCTAATGTGGTTTTCAGTGCCAGGATGCGTCCGTGGAGGAATTTCGGTAATTTCGAGTGAACAAGGGCGGAAGGCCTGATTTGAAAGCTTTTTCCTCGCCCCGGTCAGTTCCCATCCGACCGCCGCAGCAAATGAAACGAGAACGACCGGTGCTTTTAAGAAAGAAAAAAATAACGAAGAAGGGGTGCAACACGAGGACTTCCCAGGGGGTCACCCACCCTAGTACTACTCTCGCCCAAGCACGCTTAATTGCGCATTTCTGATGGGATCCGGTGCATTAGTGCTGGGATGATCGCACCCATTGGATTCTTGCGGAACAAATGTTTAATTGAGGGTGAGCGGCCGTTGAGTTGTGCATACAGCACGCCAGCTCCAAAGAGATCGCAAGGTCGTAACTGGCAGCTCGGAAGCGGCGAGCTGAGAGTACGTTACGGACGGTAGCTCGACGACCCTCATCGCCCCGTGCATGCATGGGGTTTCGTCCGTGTCTTGTATTAAAAAACGACCTCTGATGTGGTTTCAGGGCCTGGACGCGTCCGTAGGGGAATTTCGGTAATTTCGACTGAACATAGGCGGATGGCCAGATTTGGATGCTTTTTCCACGTCCTGGTCAGTTCTTATCCGCTGGCCACAGCACATGAAACGCGAAAGATCGGCGCTTCTAAGAAAGAAAAAAACAACGAAAAAGGGGCGCAACACGAGGACTTCCCAGGAGGTCACCCATCCTAGGACTACTCTCGCTCAAGCACGCTTAACTGTGCAGTTCTGATGGGATCCGGTGCATTAATGCTGGGATGATCGCACCCATTAGAATCTGGCGGAACAAATCTTTTATATAGTGCACGCGGCTGCCGAGTCGCTCATACATCGCGCCAAATCTAAAGAGTTCGCAAGTTCGTAAATGACAGCGCGGAAGCGGCGAGCTAAGAGTTCGTTACGGACGGTAGCCTCCCCGGCGCCTTCATCGCCCACGTGAGAGCATGGGTTCGTTCCGTCTTTTGTGTTTGCATTAAAAATGGCGGCCTCTAATGGGTCTTCAGTGCAGGCGGCCGTCCGTAATGGAATTTCGGTAATTTCGATTGAACAAGGACGGAAGGCCTGATTTGGAAGCTTTTTCCTCGTCATGGTCAGTCCTCATCCGGCGGCCGCAGCAAATGAAACGAGAAAGATCGGTGGTTTTGAGAAAGAAAAAACAACGAAAAAGGGGTGCAACACGAGGACTTCTCAGGAGGTCACCAATCCCAGTGCTACTCTCGCCCAAGCACGCTTAACTGCGGAGTTCTAATGGGATACGGTGCATTAGTGCTGGTATGATCGTACCCATCGAATTCTTGCAGAACAAATGTTTCATTGAGGGTACGCGGCCGCTGAGTTACGCATAAAGCACGCCGGCTCCAAAGAGGTCGCAATTTCGCAACTGACAACTCGGAAGAGGCGAGCGAAGCGTGCGTTACGGACGGTAGATCGACCACCTTCATCGCCCCGTGCATGCATGGGGTTTCGTCCGTGCGTTGCAGTAAAAAGGGGCCCCTGATGTGTTTTTCAGGGCCAATAGGCGTCCACAGGGGAATTTCGGTAATTTCGACTGAACATAGGCGGATGGCTTGATTTGGATGCTTTTTCCACGTCCTGGTCAGTTCTTATCCGCTGGCCACAGCAAATGAAACGAGAAAGATCGGCGCTTATAAGAAAGAAAAAAACAACGAAAAAGGGGTGCAACACGAGGACTTCCCAGGAGGTCACCCATCCTAGCACTAGTCTCGCCCAAGCACGCTTAACTGCGGAGTTCTGATGGGATCCGATGCATCAGTGCTGGTATGATCGCACCCATTGGAATCCGGCGGAACAAGTCTTTTATAGAGTGCACGCGGCTGCCGAGTCGCTCATAGATCGCGCCAAATCTAAAGAGTTCGCAAGTTCGTAACTGACAGCTCGGAAGCGGCGAGCAAAGAGTGCGTTACGGACGGTAGCTCGACCGCCTTCATCGCCCCGTGCGAGCATTGGGTTTCGTCCGTGTGTTGCAGTAAAAAGGGGCCTCTAATGTGGTTTTCAGTGCCAGGAGGAGTCCGTGGAGGAATTTCGGTAATTTCGAGTGAACAAGGGCGGAAGGCCTGATTTGAAAGCTTTTTCCTCACCCCGGTCAGTTCCCATCCGACCGCCGCAGCAAATGAAACGAGAAAGACCGGTGCTTTTAAGAAAGAAGAAAATTACGAAGAAGGGGTGCAACACGAGGACTTCCCAGGGGGTCACCCATCGTAGTACGACTCTCGCCCAAGCACGCTTAATTGCGCATTTCTGATGGGATCCGGTGCATTAGTGCTGGGATGATCGCATCCATTGGATTCTTGCGATACAAATGTTTCATTGAGGGTGAGCGGCCGTTGAGTTGTGCATACAGCACGCCAGCTCCAAAGAGATCGCAAGGTCGTAACCGGCAGCTCGGAAGCGGCGAGCTGAGAGTACGTTACGGACGGTAGCTCGACCACCCTCATCGCCCCGTGCATGCATGGGGTTTCGTCCGTGTCTTGTATTAAAAAACGACCTCTGATGTGGTTTTCAGGGCCTGGATGCGTCCGTAGGGGAATTTCGGTTATTTCGACTGAACATAGGCGAATGGCCTGATTTGGATGCTTTTTCCACGTCCTGGTCAGTTCTTATCCGCTGGCCACAGCAAATGAAACGAAAAAGATCGGCGCTTCTAAGAAAGAAAAAAACAACGAAAAAGGGGTGCAACACGAGGACTTCCCAGGAGGTCACCCATCCTAGCACTACTCTCGCCCAAGCACGTTAACTGCGGAGTTCTGATGGGATCCGGTGCATCAGTGCTGGTATGATCGCACCTGTCGGAATCTGGCGGAACAAGTCTTTATAGAGTGTACGCTGGCTGCCGAGTCGCTCATAGATCGCGCCAATCTAGAGGAGTTCGCAAGTTCGTAACTGCAAGCTCGGAAGCAGGCGAGCTAAGAAACTGCGTCACGGACGGTTAGCTCGACCGCCTTCATCGCCCCGTGCGGCATTGGGGTTTCGTCGTGCGTTGCATAGTAAAAAGGGGCCCTCTAATGTGGTTTCCCCCCCCCCCCCAATGCCAGGAGGCGTCCGTGGACGGAATTCGGTAAATTTCGACTGACATTAGTGAACAAGGGCGGAAGGCCTGATTGAAAGCTTTTCCCTCGTCCGGTCAGTTCCAATACGACCGCCGCAGCAAATGAAAACGAGAGAAAGACGGTGCTCGTTAGGAAAGAAAAAAATAACGAAAAAGGGGTGCAACACGAGGACTTCCCAGGGGGTCACCCATCCTAGTACTGCTCTCGCCCAAGCACCCTTAATTGCGCATTTCTGATGGGATCCGGTGCATTAGAGCTGGGATGATCGCACCCATTGGATTATTGCGGAACAAATGTTTCATTGAGGGTGAGCGGCCGTTGAGTTGTGCATACAGCACGCCAGCTCCAAAGGATCGCAAGTTCGTAACTGACAGCTCGGAAGCGGCGAGCTAGGAGTGCGTTACGAACGGTAGCTCGACCACCCTCATCGCCCCGCGCATGCATGGGGTTTCGTCCGTGTGTTGTATTAAAAAAAGACCTCTGATGCGGTTTTCAGGGCCTGGACGCGTCCGTAGGGGAATTTCGGTAATTTCAAGTGAACATGGGTGGAGGCCCTGACTTGGATGCTTTTTCCTCGTCCTGGTCAGTTCTCATCCGACGGCCGCAGCAGATGAAACGAGAAAGATCAGCGCTTTTAAGGAGAAAAAAATAACGAAAAAGGGGTGCAACACGAGGACTTCCCAGGGGTTCACCCATCCTAGTACTACTCTCGCCCAAGCACGCTTTATTGCGCATTTCTGATGGGATCCAGTGCATTAGTGCTAGTATGATCGCACCCACCGAATTCTTACGGAACAAACGTTTCATTGAGGGTACGCGGCCGCTGAGTTGCGCATAAAGCACGCTAGCTCCAAAGAGGTCGCAAGTTCGTAACTGACAACCCGGAAGAGGCGAGCTAAGCGTGCGTTACGGACGGTAGCTCGACCACCCTCATCGCCCCTTGCATGCATCGGGTTTCGTCCGTGTGTTGTATTAAAAAACGACCTCTGATGTGGTTTTCACGGCCTGGACGCGTCCGTAGGGGAATTTCGGTAATTCAAGTGAACATGGGCGGAAGGCCTGACTTGGATGCTTTTTCCTCGTCCTGGTCAGTTCTCATCCGACGGCCGCAGCAGAGGAAACGAGAAAGATCGGCGCTTTTAAGGAAGAAAAAAACAACGAAAAGGGGGTGCAACACGAGGACTACCCAGGAGGTCACCCATCCTAGTACTACTTTCGCCCAAGCACGCTTAACTGCGCAGTTCTGATGGGAACCGGTGCATTAATGCTGGGGTGATCGCACCCATTAGAATCTGGCGGAACAAATCTTTTATAGAGTGCACGCGGCTGCCGAGTCGTGCATACATCGCGCCAAATCTAAAGAGTTCGCACGTTCGTAACTGACAGCTCGGAAGCGGCGAGCTAAGAGTTCGTTACGGACGGTAGCTCGACCGCCTTCATCGCCCCGTGCGAGCATTGGGTTTCGCCCGTGTGTTGCAGTAAAAAGGGGCCTCTAATGTGGTTTTCAGTGCCAGGAGGCGTCCGTAAAGGAATTTCGGTAATTTCGATTGAACAAGGACGGAAGGGCTGATTTGGAAGCTTTTTCCTCGTCCTGGTCAGTCCTCATCCGGCGGCCGCAGCAAATGAAACGAGAAGGATCGGTGGTTTTGAGAAAGAAAAAACAACGAAAAAGGGGTGCAACACGAGGACTTCCCAGGAGGTCACCCATCCCAGTACTACTCTCGCCCAAGTACGCTTAACTGCGGAGTTCTGATGGGATCCGGTGCGTTAGTGCTGGTATGATCGCACCCATCGAATTCTTGCGGAACAAATGTTTCATTGAGGGTACGCGGCCGCTGAGCTGCGCATAAAGCACGCCGGCTCCAAAGAGTTCGCAAGTTCGTAGCTGACAACTCGGAAGAGGCGAGCTAAACGTGCGTTACGGACGGTAGCTCGACCACGCTCATCGCTCCGTGCATGCATGGGGTTTCGCCCGTGCGTTGCAGTAAAAAGGGGCTTCTGAAGTGTTTTTCAGGGCCACGAGGCGTCCGTAGGGGAATTTCGTAATTTCGACTGAACATAGGCGGATGGCCTGATTTGGATGCTTTTTCCACGTCCTGGTCAGTTCTAATCCGCTGGCCCCAGCAAATGAAACGAGAAAGATCGGCGCTTCTAAGAAAGAAAAAAACAACGAAAAAGGGGTGCAACACGAGGACTTCCCAGGAGGTCACCCATCCCAGTACTACTCTCTCCCAAGCACGCTTAACTGCGGAGTTCTGATGGGATCCAGTGCATTAGTGCTGGTATGATCGCACCCATCGAATTCTTGCGGAACAAATGTTTCATTGAGGGTGCGCGGCCGCTGAGTTGCGCATAAAGCACGCCGGCTCCAAAGAGGTCGCAAGTTCGTAACTGACAACTCGGAAGAGGCGAGCTAAGCTTGCGTTACGGACGGTACCTCGACCACCTTCATCGCCCCGTGCATGCATGAGGTTTCGTCCGTGCGTTGCAGTAAAAAGGGGCCTCTGATGTGTTTTTCAGGGCCACGAGGCGTCCGTAGGGGAATTTCGGAAATTTCGACTGAACATAGGCGGATGGCCTGATTTGGATGCTTTTTCCACGTCCTGGCCATTTCCTATCCGCTGGCCACAGCAAATGAAACGAGAAAGATCGGCGCTTCTAAGAAAGAAAAAAACAATGAAAAAGGGGTGCAACACGAGGACTTCCCAGGAGGTCACCCATCCCAGTATTACTCTCGCCCAATCACGCTTAAGAGTGGAGTTCTGATGGGATCCGGTGCATTAATGCTGGTATGATCGCACCCATCGAATTCTTGCGGAACAAATGTTTCATTGAGGGTGCGCGGCCGCTGAGTTGCGCATAAAGTACGCCGGCTCCAAAGAGGTCCCAAGTTCGCAGCTGACAACTCGGAAGAGGCGAGCTAAGCGTGCGTTACGGACGGTAGCTCGACCGCTTTCATCGCCCCGTGCATGCATGGGTTTTCGTCCGTGCGTTGCAGTAAAAAGGGGCCTCTGATGTGTTTTTCAGGGCCACAAGGCGTCCGCAAGGCAATTTCGGTAATTTCGACTAAACATAGGCGGATGGCCTGATTTTGATGCTTTTTCCACGTCCTGGTCAGTTCTTATCCGCTGGCCACAGCAAATGAAACGAGAAAGATCGGCGCTTCTAAGAAAGAAAAAAACAACGAAAAAGGGGTGCAGCACGAGGACTTCCCAGGAGGTCACCCATCCCAGTACTACTCTCGCCCAATCACGCTTAAGTGCGGAGTTCTGATGGGATCCGGTGCATTAATGCTGGTATGATCGCACCCATCGAATTCTTGCGGAACAAATGTTTCATTGAGGGTACGCGGCCGCTGAGTTGCGCATAAAGCAAGCCGGCTCCAAAGAGGTCGCAAGTTCGTAACTGACAACTCGGAAGAGGCGAGCTAAGCGTGCGTTACGGACGGTAGCTCGACCCCCTTCATCGCCCTGTGCATGCATGGGGTTTCGTCCGTGCGTTGCAGTAAAAAGGGGCCTCTGATGTGTTTTTCAGGGCCACGAGGCATCCGTAGGGGAATTTCGGTAATTTCGACTGAACATAGGCGGATGGCCTGATTTGGATGCTTTTTCCACGACCTGGTCAGTTCTTATCCGCTGGCCACAGCAAATGAAACGAGAAAGATCGGCGCTTCTAAGAAAGAAAAAAACAACGAAAAAGGTGTGCAACACGAGGACTTCCCAGGAGGTCACCCATCCTAGTACTACTCTCGCCCAAGCACGCTTAACTGCGCAGTTCTGATGGGATCCGGTGCATCAGTGCTGGTATGATTGCACCCGTCGGAATCTGGCGGAACAAGTCTTTTATAGAGTGTACGCGGCTGCCGAATCGCTCATAGATCGCGCCAAATCTAAAGAGTTCGCAAGTTCGTAACTGGCAGCTCGGAAGCGGCGAGCTAAGAGTGCGTCACGGACGGTAGCTCGACCGCCTTCATCGCCCCGTGCGATCACGGGGTTTCGTCCGTGTGTTGCAGTAAAAAGGGGCCTCTAATGTGGTTTTCAGGGCCTGGACGCATCCGTAGGGGAATTTCGGTAATTTCAAGTGAACATGGGCGGAAGGCCTGACTTGGATGCTTTTTCCTCGTCCTGGTCAGTTCTCATCCGACGTCCGCAGCAGATGAAACGAGAAAGATCGGCGCTTTTAAGGAAGGAAAAAACAACGAAAAGGGGGTGCAACACGAGGACTTCCCAGGAGGTCACCCATCCTAGTGCTACTCTCGCCCAAGCACGATTAACTGCGCAGTTTTGATGGGATCCAGTGCATTAATGCTGGGATGATCGCACCGATTAGGTTCAGGCGGAACAAATCTTTTATAGAGTGCACGAGGCTGCCGAGTCGCTCATGCAACGCGCCAAATCTAAAGAGTTCGCAAGTTCGTAACTGACAGCTCGGAAGAGGCGAGCTAAGAGTTCGTTACGGACGGTAGCTCGACCGCCTTCATCGCCCCGTGCGAGCACGGGGTTTCGTCCGTGTGTTGCAGAAAAAAGGGGCCTCTAATGTGGTTTTCAGTGCCAGGCGGCGTCCGTGGAGGAATTTCGGTTATTTCGAGTGACCAAGGGCGGAAGGCCTGATTTGAAAGCTTTTTCCTCGTCCCGGTCAGTTCCCATCCGACGGCCGCAGCAATTGAAACGAGAAAGACCGGTGCTTTTAAGAAAGAAAAAAATAACGAAAAAGGGGTGCAACACGAGGACTTCCCAGGGGGTCACCCATCCTAGTACTACTCTCGCCCAAGCACGCTTAATTGCGCATTTCTGATGGGATCCGGTGCATTAGTGCTGGGATGATCGCACCCATTGGATTCTTGCGGAACAAATGTTTCATTGAGGGTGAGCGGCCGTTGAGTTGTGCATACAGCACGCCAGCTCCAAAGAGATCGCAAGTTCGTAACTGGCAGCTCGGAAGCGGCGAGCTAAGAGTGCGTTACGGACGGTAGCTCGACCACCCTCATCGCCCCGTGCATGCATGGGGTTTCGTCCGTGTGTTGTATTAAAAAACGACCTCTGATGTGGTTTTCAGTGCCTGGATGCGTCCGTAGGGGAATTTCGGTACTTTCAAGTGAACATGGGCGGAAGGCCTGACTTGGATGCTTTTTCCTCGTCCTGGTCAGTTCTCATCCGACGGCCGCAGCAGATGAAACGAGAAAGATCGGCGCTTTTAAGGAAGAAAAAAACAACGAAAAGGGGGTGCAACACCAAGGACTTCCCAGGAGGTCACCCATCCTAGCACTACCCTCGCCCAAGCACGCTTAACTGCGCAGTTCTGATGGGATCCGGTGTATTAATGCTGGGATGATCGCATCCATTAGAATCTGGCGGAACAAATCTTTTATAGAGTGCACGCGGCTGCCGAGTCGCTCATACATCGCGCCAAATCTAAAGAGTTCGCAAGTTCGTAACTGACAGCTCGGAAGCGACGAGCTAAGAGTTCATTACGGACGGTAGGTTGACCGCCTTCATCGCCCCGTGCGTGCACGGGGTTTCGTCGGTGTGTTGCAGTAAAAAGGGGCCTCTAATGTGGTTTTTAGTGCCAGGCGGCGTCCGTAAAGGAATTTCGGTAATTTCGATCGAACAAGGACGGAAGGCCTGATTTGGGAGCTTTTTCCTCGTCTTGGTCAGTCCTCATCCGGCGGCCGCAGCAAATGAAACGAGAAAGATCGGTGGTTTTGAGAAAGAAAAAAAAACGAAAAAGGGGTGCAACACGAGGACTTCCCAGGAGGTCACCCATCCCAGTACTAGTCTCGCCCAAGCACGCTTAACTGCGGAGTTCTGATGGGATCCGGTGCATTAGTGCTGGTATGATCGCACCCATCGAATTCTTGCGGAACAAATGTTTCATTGAGGGTGCGCGGCCGCTGAGTTGCGCATAAACCACGCCGGCTCCAAAGAGGTCGCAAGTTCGTAGCTGACAACTCGGAAGAGGCGAGCTAAACGTGCGTTACGGACGGTAGCTCGACCACCTTCATCGCTCCGTGCATGCATGGGGTTTCGCCCGTGCGTTGCAGTAGAAAGGGGCCCCTGAAGTGTTTTTCAGGGCCACGAGGTGTCCGTAGGGGAATTTCGGTAATTTCGACTGAACATAGGCGGATGGCCTGAATTGGATGCTTTTCCACGTCCTGGCCAGTTCTTATCCGCTGGCCACAGCAAATGAAACGAGAAAGATCGGCGCTTCTAAGAAAGGAAAAAACAACGAAAAAGGGGTGCAACACGAGGACTTCCGAGGAGGTCACCCATCCCAGTACTACTCTCTCCCAAGCACGCTTAAGTGCGGAGTTCTGATGGGGTCCGGTGCATTAATGCTGGTATGATCGCACCCATCGAATTCTTGCGGAACACATGTTTCATTGAGGGTACGCGGCCGCTGAGTTGCGCATAAAGCACGCCGGCTCCAAAGAGGTCCCAAGTTCGTAGCTGACAACTCGGAAGAGGCAAGCTAAGCGTGCGTTACGGACGGTAGCTCGACCACCTTCATCGCCCCGTGCATGCATGGGGTTTCGTCCGTGCGTTGCAGTAAAAAGGGGCCTCTGATGTGTTTTTCAGGGCCACGAGGCGTCCGTAGGGGAATTTCGGTAATTTCGACTGAACATAGGCGGATGCCTGATTTGGATGCTTTTTCCACGTCCTGGCCATTTCTTATCCGCTGGCCACAGCAAATGAAACCAGAAAGATCGGCGCTTCTAAGAAAGAAAAAAACAACGAAAAAGGGGTGCAACACGAGGACTTCCCAGGAGGTCACCCATCCCAGTACTACTCTCGCCCAAGCACGCTTAAGTGCGGAGTTCTGATGGGATCCGGTGCATTAATGCGGGTATGATCGCACCCATCGAATTCTTGCGGAACAAATGTTTCATTGAGGGTGCGCGGCCGCTGAGTTGCGCATAAAGCACGCCGGCCCCAAAGAGGTCCCAAGTTCGTGGCTGACAACTCAGAAGAGGCGAGCTAAGCGTGCGTTACGGACGGTAGCACGACCACCCTCATCGCCCCGTGCATGCATGGGGTTTCGTCCGTGTCTTGTATTAAAAAACGACCTCTGATGTGGTTTTCAGGGCCTGGATTGGGTCGTAGGGGAATGTTCGGTTAATTTCAAGTGAAAACATGGCGGAAAAGGCCTGACTTGGATGCTTTTTCCTCGTCCTGGTAGTCTCATCGAGGCCAGCAGCAGATGAAACGCAGGAAAGACGGACGCTTTTAAGGAGAAAAAAAACAACGAAAAAGGAGTGCAACACGAGGACTTCCCAGGAGGTCACCCATCCTAGCACTACTCTCGCCCAAGCACGCTTAACTGTGCAGTTCTGATGGGATCCGGTGCATTAATGCTGGGATGATCGCACCAATTTGAACCTGGCGGAACAAATCTTTTATAGAGTGCACGCGGCTGCCGAGCCGCTCATACATCGCGCCAAAATATAAAGAGTTCGCAAGTTCGTAACTGACAGCTCGGAAGCGGCGAGCTAAGAGTGCGTTACGGACGGTAGCTCGACCGCCTTCATCGCCCCCGTGCGAGCATTGGGTTTCGTTCGTGTGTTGCAGTAAAAAGGGGCCTCTAATGTGGTTTTCAGTGCCACGAGGCGTCCGTGGCGGAATTTCGGTAATTTCGCGTGAACAAGGGCGGAAGGCTTGATTTGAAAGCTTTTTCCTCGTCCCGTTCAGTTCCCATACGACGGCCGCAGCAAATGAAACGAGAAAGACCGGTGCTTTTAAGAAAGAAAAAAATAACGAAAAAGGGGTGCAACACGAGGACTTCCCAGGGGGTCACCCGTCCTAGTACTACTCTCGCCCAAGCACGCTTAATTGCGCATTTCTGATGGGATCCGGTGCATTAGTGCTGGGATGATCGCATCCATTGGATTCTCGCAGAACAAATGTTTCATTGAGGGTATGCGGCCGCTGAGTTGCACATAAAGCACGCCCGCTCCAAAGAGGTCGCAAGTTCGTAATGACAACTCGGGAAGGGAGAGGCGAGCTAAGCGTGCGTTACGGACGTAGCTCGACCACCTTCATCGCCCAGGCAGACGGGGGTTCGTCCGTGAGTTGGAGTAAGGAAAGGGGCCCTCTGATGTGTTTTTCAGGGCCACGAGGCGTCCATAGGGGAATTTCGGTAATTTCGACTGAACATAGGCGGATGGGCTGATTTGGATGCTTTTTCCACGCCCTGGTCAGTTCTTATCCGCTGGCCACAGCAAATGAAGCGAGAAAGATCGGCGCTTCTAAGAAAGAAAAAAACAACGAAAAAGGGGTGCAACACGAGGACTTCCCAGGAGGTCACCCATCCTAGCACTACTCTCGCCCAGGCACGCTTAACTGCAGAGTTCTGATGGGATCCGGTGCATCACTGCTGGTATGATCGCACCCATCGGAATCTGGCGGAACAAGTCTTTTATAGAGTGTACGCGGCTGCCGAGTCGCTCATGGATCGCGCCAAATCTAAAGAGTTCGCAAGTTCGTAACTGACAGCTCGGAAGCGGCGAGCTAAGAGTTCGTTACGGACGGTAGCTCGACCGCCTTCATCGCCCCGTGCGAGCATTGGGTTTCGTCCGTGGGTTGCAGTAAAAAGGGGCCTCTAATGTGGTTTTCAGTGCCAGGCGGCGTCCGTAAAGGAATTTCGATAATTTCGATTGAACAAGGACGGAAGGCCTGGTTTGGAAGCTTTTTCCTCGTCCTGGTCAGTCCTCATCCGGCGGCAGCAGCAAATGAAACGAGAAAGATCGGTGGTTTTGAGAAAGAAAAAACAACGAAAAAGGGGTGCAACACGAGGACTTCCCAGGAGGTCACCCATCCCAGTACTACTCTCGCCCAAGCACGTTTAACTGCGGAGTTCTGATGGGATCCGGTGCATTAGTGCTGGTATGATCGCACCCATTGAATTCTTACGGAACAAATGTTTCATTGAGGGCACGCGGCCGCTGAGTTGCGCATAGAGCACGCCGGCTCCAAAGAGGTCGCAAGTTCGTAACTGACAACTCGGAAGAGGCGAGCTAAGCGTGCGTTACGGACGGTAGCTCGACCACCTTCCTCGCCCCGTGCATGCATGGGGTTTCGTCCGTGCGTTGCAGTAAAAAGGGGCATCTGATGTGTTTTTCAGGGCCACGAGGCGTCCGTAGGGGAATTTCGGTAATTTCGACTGAACATAGGCGGATGGCCTGATTTGGATGCTTTTTCCACGTCCAGGTCAGTTCTTATCCGTTGGCCGCAGCAAATGAAACGAGAAAGATCGGCGCTTCTAAGAAAGAAAAAACAACGAAAAAGGGGTGCAACACGAGGACTTCCCAGGAGGTCACCCATCCTAGCACCCCTCTCGCCCAAGCACGCTTAACTGCGGAGTTCTGATGGGATCCGGTGCATCAGTGCTGGTATGATCGCAACCATCGGAATCTGGCGGAACAAGTCTTTTATAGAGTGTACGCGGCTGCCGAGACGCTCAGAGATCTCGCTAAATCTAACGAGTTCGTAAGTTCGCAACTGACAGCTCGGAAGCGGCGAGCTAAGAGTGCGTTACGGACGGTAGCTCGACCGCCTTCATCGCCCGTGCGAGCATTGGGTTTCGTCCGTGTGTTGCAGTAAAAAGGGGCCTCTAATGTGGTTTTCAGTGCCAGGAGGCGTCCGTGGAGGAATTTCGGTAATTTCGAGTGAAAAAGGGCGGAAGGCCTGATTTGAAAGCTTTTTCCTCGCCCCGGTCAGTTCCCATCCGACGGCCGCAGCAAATGAAACGAGAAAGACCGGGGCTTTTAAGAAAGAAAAAAATAACGAAAAAGGGGTGCAACACGAGGACTTCCCAGGGGGGCACCCATCCTAGTACTGCTCTCGCCCAAGCACGCTTAATTGCGCATTTCTGATGGGATCCGGTGCATTAGTGCTGGGATGATCGCACCCATTGGATTCTTGCGATACAAATGTTTCATTGAGGGTGAGCGGCCGTTGAGTTGTGCATACAGCACGCCAGCTCCAAAGAGATCGCAAGTTCGTAACTGGCAGCTCGGAAGCGGCGATCTAAGAGTGCGTTACGGACAGTAGCTCGACCACCCTCATCGTCGCGTGCATGCATGGGGTTTCGTCCGTGTGTTGTATTAAAAAACGACCTCTGATGTGGTTTTCAGGGCCTGGACGCGTCCGTAGGGGAATTTCGGTAATTTCAAGTGAACATGGGCGGAATGCCTGACTTGGATGCTTTTTCCTCGTCCTGGTCAGTTCTCATCCGACGGCCGCAGCAGATGAAACGAGAAAGATCGGCGCTTTTAAGGAAGAAAAAAACAACAAAAAGGGGGTGCAACACGATGACTTCCCAGGAAGTCACACATCCTAGTGCTACTCTCGCCCAAGCACGCTTAATCGCGCAGTTCTGATGGGATCCGGTGCATTAAAGCTGGGATGATCGCACCCATTAGAATCTGGCGGAACAAATCTTTTATAGAGTGCACGCGGCTGCCGAGTCGCTCATACATCGCGCCAAATCTAAAGAGTACGCAAGTTCGTAACTGACAGCTCGGAAGCGGCGAGCGAAGAGTTCGTACGGATGGTAGCTCGACCGCCTTCATCGCCCCGCGCGAGCATTGGGTTTCGTCCGTGTGTTGCAGTAAAAAGGGGCCTCTAATGTGGTTTTTAGTGCCAGGAGGCATCCGTGGAGGAATTTCGGTAATTTCGAGTGAACAAGGGCGGAAGGCCTGATTTGAAAGCTTTTTCCTCGTCCCGGTCAGTTCCCATCCGACGGCCGCAGCACATGAAACGAGAAAGACCGGTGCTTTTAAGAAAGAAAAAAAATAGCGAAAAAGGGGTGCAACACGAGGACTTCCCAGGGGGTCACCCATCCTAGTACTACTCTCGGCCAAGCACGCTTAATTGTGCAGTTCTGATGGGATACGGTGCATTAATGCTGGGATGATCGCACCCATTAGGATCTGGCGGAACAAATCTTTTATAGAGCGCACGCGCCTGCCGAGTCGCTCATACATCGCGTCAAATCTAAAGAGTTCGCAAGTTCGTAACTGACAGCTCGGAAGCGGCGAGCTAAGAGTTTGTTACGGACGGTAGCTCGACCGCCTTCATTGCCCCGTGCGATCACGGGGTTTCGTCCGTGTGTTGCAGTAAAAAGGGGCCTCTAATGTGGTTTTCAGTGCCAGGCGGAGTCCGTAAAGGAATTTCGGTAATTTCGATTGAACAAGGACGGAAGGCCTGATTTGGAAGCTTTTTCCTCGTCCTGGTCAGTCCTCCTCCGGCGGCCGCAGCAAATGAAACGAGAAAGATCGGTGGTTTTGAGAAAGAAAAAACAACGAAAAAGGGGTGCAACACGAGGACTTCCCAGGAGGTCACCGATCCTAGTACTACTCTCGCCCAAGCACGCTTAATTGCGCATTTCTGATGGGATCCGGTGCATTAGTGCTGGGATGATCGCACCCATTGGATTCTTGCGGAACAAATGTTTCATTGAGGTTGAGCGGCCGTTGAGTTGTGCATACAGCACGCTAGCTCCAAAGAGATCGCAAGTTCGTAACTGGCAGCTCGGAAGCGGCGAGCTAAGAGTGCGTTACGGACGGTAGCTCGACCACCCTCATCGCCCCGTGCAAGCATGGGGTTTCGTCCGTGTGTTGTATTAAAAAACGACCTCTGATGTGGTTTTCAGGGCCTGGACGCATCCGTAGGGGAATTTCGGTAATTTCAAGTGAACATGGGCGAAGGCCTGACTTGGATGCTTTTTCCTCGTCCTGGTCTGTTCTCATCCGACGGCCGCAGCAGATGAAACGAGAAAGATCGGCGCTTTTAAGGAAGAAAAAAACAACAAAAAGGGGGTGCAACACGAGGACTTCCCAGGAGGTCACCCATCCTAGTACTACCCTCGCCCAAGCACGCTTAACTGCGCAGTTCTGATGGCATCCAGTGCATTAATGCTGTGATGGTCGCACCCATTAGAATTTGGCGGAACAAATCTTTTATGGAGTGCACGCGGCTGCCGAGTCGCTCATACAATTGCGCCAAATCTAAAGAGTTCGCAAGTTCGTAACTGACAGCTCGGAAGCGGCGAGCTAAGAGTTCGTAAGGACGGGTAGCTCGACCGCCTTCAGGCCGCGAGGAGCATTGGGGTTTGTACGTGTGTTGCAGTAAAAAGGGGCCTATAATGTTGTTTTCAGTGCAGGAGGGTCCGGGAGCGAATTTCCGGCAATTTGAGTGACCAGGCGGAAAGGCTAATTTGAAAGCTTTTTCCTCGTCCCGGTCAGTTCCCATCGACGTGGCTGCAGCAAATGAAACAGAGAAAGACCGGGTGCTATTTAAGAAAGAAAAAATAACGAAAAAAGGGGTCTTGCAACACGAGGAGCTTCCCAGGGGGTCACCCATCCTAGTACTACTCTCGCCCAAGCACGCTTAATTGCGCAATTCTGATGGGATCCGGTGCATGAGTGCTGGGATGATCGCACCCATTGGATTCTTGCGGAACAAATGTTTCATTGAGGGTGAGCGGCCGTTGAGTTGTGCATACAGCACGCCAGCTCCAAAGAGATCGCAAGTTCGTAACTGGCAGCTCGGAAGCGGCGAGCTTAGAGTGCGTTACGGACGGTAGCTCGACCACCCTCATCGCCCCGTGCATGCATGGGGTTTCGTCCGTGTGTTGTATTAAAAAACGACCTCTGATGTGGTTTTCACGGCCTGGAGGCGTCCGTGGGAGAATTTCGGTAATTTCAAGTGAACATGGGCAGAAGGCTTGACTTGGATGCTTTTTCCCCGTCCTGGTCAGCTCTCATCCGACGGCCGCAGCAGATGAAACGAGAAAGATCGGCGCTTTTAAGGAAGAAAAAAACAACGAAAAGGGGGTGCAACACGAGGACTTCCCTGGAGGTCACCCATCCTAGTACTACTCTCGCCCAAGCACGCTTAAATGCGCAGTTCTGATGGGATCCGGTGCATTAATGCTGGGATGATCGCACCCATTAGGATCTGGCGGAACAAATCTTTTATAGAGCGCACGCGCCTGCCGAGTCGCTCATACATCGCGTCAAATCTAAAGAGTTCGCAAGTTCGTAACTGACAGCTCGGAAGCGGCGAGCTAAGAGTTGGTTACGGACGGTAGCACGACCGCCTTCATCGCCCCGTGCGATCACGGGGTTTCGTCCGTGTGTTGCAGTAAAAAGGGGCCTCTAATGTGGTTTTCAGTGCCAGGCGGCGTCCGTGAAGGAATTTCGGTAATTTCGATTGAACAAGGACGGAAGGCCTGATTGGGAAGCTTTTTCCTCGTCCTGGTCAGTCCTCCTCCGGCGGCCGCAGCAAATGAAACGAGAAAGATCGGTGGTTTTGAGAAGGAAAAAACAACGAAAAAAGGGTGCAACACGCGGACTTCCCAAGAGGTCACCGTCCCAGTACTACTCTCGCCCAGGCACGCTTAACTGCGGAGTTCTGATGGGATCCAGTGCATTAGTGCTGGTATGATCGCACCCATCGAATTCTTGCAGAACAAATGTTTTATTGAGGGTACGCAGCCGCTGAGTTGCACATAAAGCACGCCCGCTCCAAAGAGGTCGCAAGTTCGTAACTGACAACCCGGAAGAGGCGAGCTAAGCGTGCGTTACGGACGGTAGCTCGACCACCTTCATCTTCCCGTGCATGCATGGGGTTTCGGCCGTGCATTGCAGCAAAAAGGGGCCTCTGCACATAGGCTGATGGCTGGATTGGATGCTTTTTCCACGTCCTGGTCAGTTCTTATCCGCTGGCCGCAGCAAATGAAACGAGAAAGATCGGCGCCTCTAAGAAAGAAAAAAAACAACGAAAAAGGGGTGCAACACGAGGACTTCCCAGGAGGTCACCCATCCTAGCACTACTCTCGCCCAAGTACGCTTAACTGCGCAGTTCTGATGGGATCCGGTGCATCAGTGCTGGTATGATCGCGCCCATCGGAATTTGGCGGAACAAGTTTTTTATAGAGTGTAAGCGGCTGCCGAGTCGCTCATAGATCGCGCCAAATCTAAAGAGTTCGCAAGTTCGTAACTGACAGCTCGGAAGCGGCTACCTAAGTGTGCGTCACGGACGGTAGCTCGACCGCCTTCATCGCCCCGTGCGAGCATTGGGTTTCGTCCGTGTGTTGCAGTAAAAAAGGGCCTCTAATGTGGTTTTCGGTGCCAGGAGGCGTCCGTGGAGGAATTTCGGTAATTTCGAGTGAACAAGGGCGGAAGGCCTGATTTGAAAGCTTTTTCCTCGCCCCGGTCAGTTCCCATCCGACGGCCGCAGTAAATGAAACGAGAAAGACCGGTGCTTTTAAGAAAGAAAAAAATAACGAAAAAGGGGTGCAACACGAGGACTTCCCAGGGAGTCACCCATCCTAGTACTACTCTCGCCCAAGCACGCTTAATTGCGCATTTCTGATGGGATCCGGTGCATTAGTGCTTGGATGATCGCACCCATTGGATTCCTGCGGAACAAATGTTTCATTGAGGGTGAGCGGCCGTTGAGTTGTGCATACAGCACGCCAGCTCCAAACAGATCGCAAGTTCGTAACTGGCAGCTCGGAAGCGGCGAGCTAAGAGTGCGTTACGGACGGTAGCTCGACCACCCTCATCGCCCCGTGCATGCATGGGGTTTCGTCCGTGTGTAGTATTAAAAAACGACCTCTGATGTGGTTTTAAGGGCCTGGACGCGTCCGTAGGGGAATTTCGGTAATTTCAAGTGAACATGGGCGGAAGGCCTGACTTGGATGCTTTTTCCTCGTCCGGGTCAGTTCTCATCCGACGGCCGCAGCAGATGAAACGAGAAAGATCGGCGCTTTTAAGGAAGAAAAAAACAACGAAAAGGAGGTGCAACACGAGGACTTCCCAGGAGGTCACCCATCCTAGTACTACTCTCGCCCAAGCACGCTTAACTGCGCAGTTCTGATGGGATCCGGTGCATTAATGCTGGGATGATCACACCCATTAGAATCTGGCGGAACAAATCTTTTATAGAGTGCACGCGGCTGCCGAGTCGCTCATACATCGCGCCAAATCTAAAGAGTTCGCAAGTTCGTAACTGACAGCTCGGAAGCGGCGAGCTAAGAGTTCGTTACGGACGGTAGCTCGACCGCCTTCATCGCCCCGTGCGAGCATTGGGTTTCGTCCGTGTGTTGCAGTAAAAAGGGGCCTCTAATGTGGTTTTCAGTGCCAGGGCGGCGTCCGTAAAGGAATTTCGTAATTTCGATTGAACAAGGACGGAAGGCCTGATTTGGAAGCTTTTTCCTCGTCCTGGTCAGTCCTCATCCGACGGCCGCAGCAAATGAAACGAAAAGATCGGCGGTTTTGAGAAAGAAAAAATAACGAAAAAGGGTTGCAACACCAGGGCTTCCTAGGGGGTCACCCATCCTAGTACTACTCTCGCCCAAGCACGCTTAATTGCGCATTTCTGATGGGATCCGGTGCATTAGTGCTGGGATGATCGCATCCATTGGATTCTCGCAAAACAAATGTTTCATTGAGGGTATGCGGCCGCTGAGTTGCACATAAAGCACGCCCGCTCCAAAGAGGTCGTAAGTTCGTAACTGACAACTCGGAAGAGGCGAGCTAAGCGTGCGTTACGGACGGTAGCTCGACCACCTTCATCGCCCCGTGCATGCATGGGGTTTCGTCCGTGCGTTGGAGTAAGAAGGGGCCTCTGATGTGTTTTTCAGGTCCACGAGGCGTCCGTAGGGGAATTTCGGTAATTTCGACTGAACATAGGCGGATGGGCTGATTTGGATGCTTTTTCCACGCCCTGGTCAGTTCTTATCCGCCGGCCACAGCAAATGAAGCGAGAAAGATCGGCGCTTCTAAGAAAGAAAAAAACAACGAAAAAGGGGTGCAACACGAGGACTTCCCAGGAGGTCACCCATCCTAGCACTACTCTCGCCCAGGCACGCTTAACTGCAGAGTTCTGATGGGATCCGGTGCATCAATGCTGGTATGATCGCGCCCATCGGAATCTGGCGGAACAAGTCTTTTATAGAGTGTACGCGGCTGCCGAGTCGCTCATAGATCGCGCCAAATCTAAAGAGTTCGCAAGTTCGTAACCGACAGCTCGGAAGCGGCGAGCTAAGAGTGCGTTACGGACGGTCGCTCGACCGCCTTCATCGCCCCGTGCGAGCATTGGGTTTCGTCCGTGTGTTGCAGTAAAAAGGGGCCTCTAATGTGGTTTTCAGTGCCAGGCGGCGTCCGTAAAGTAATTTCGGTAATTTCGATTGAACAAGGACGGAAGGCCTGATTTGGAAGCTTTTTCGTCGTCCTGGTCAGTCCTCCTCCGGCGGCCGCAGCAAATGAAATGAGAAAGATCGGTGGTTTTGAGAAGGAAAAAACAACGAAAAAAGGGTGCAACACGAGGACTTCCTAGGAGGTCACCGTCCCAGTACTACTCTCGCCCAAGCACGCTTAACTGCGGAGTTCTGATGGGATCCGGTGCATTAGTGCTGGTATGATCGCACCCATCGAATTCGTGCGGAACAAATGTTTCATTGAGGGTACGCGGCCGCTGAGTTGCGCATAAAGCACGCCGGCTCCAAAGAGGTCGCAAGTTCGTAACTGACAACTCGGAAGAGGCGAGTTAAGCGTGCGTTACGGACGGTAGCTCGACCACCTTCATCGCCCCGCGCATGCACGGGGTTTCGTCCGTGCGCTGCAGTAAAAAGGGGCATCTGATGTGTTTTTCAGGGCCACGAGGCGTCCGTAGGGGAATTTCGGTAATTTCGACTGAACATAGGTGGATGGCCTGATTTGGATGCTTTTTCCACGTCCTGGTCAGTTCTTATCCGCCGGCCACAGCAAATGAAACGAGAACGATCGGCGCTTCTAAGAAAGAAAAAAACAGCGAAAAAGGGGTGCAACACGAGGACTTCCCAGGAGGTCACCCATCCTAGTACTACTCTCGCCCAAGCACGCTTAACTGCGCAGTTCTGATGGGATCTGGTGCATTAATGCTGGGATGATCGCACCCATCGAATCTGGCGTAACAAGACTTTTTTTTGTAAAATAGAGTTTGGTTTTAAAAAACGCGGCTGACGAGTCGCTCATAGATCGCGCCAAATCTAAAGAGTTCGCAAGTTCGTAACTGACAGCTCGGAAGCGGCGAGCTAAGAGCTCGTTACGGACGGTAGCTCGACCGCCTTCATCGCCCCGTGCGAGCATTGGGTTTCGTCCGTGTGTTGCAGTAAAAAGGGGCCTCTAATGTTGTTTTCAGTGCCAGGCGGCGTCCGTAAAGGAATTTCGGCAATTTCGATTGAACAAGGACGGAAGGCCTGATTTGGAAGCTTTTTCCTCGTCCTGGCCAGTCCTCATCCGGCGGCCGCAGCGAATGAAACGAGAAAGATCGGTGGTTTTGAGAAAGAAAAAACAACGAAAAAGGGGTGCAACACGAGGACTTCCCAGGGGCTCACCCATCCTAATACTACTCTCGCCAAGCACGCTTAATTGCGCATTTCTGATGGGATCCGGTGCATTAGTGCTGGGATGATCGCACCCATTGGATTCTTGCGGAACAAATGTTTCATTGAGGGTGGGCGGCCGTTGAGTTGTGCATACAGCACGCCAGCTCCAAAGAGATCGCAAGTTCGTAACTGGCAGCTCGGAAGCGGCGATCTAAGAGTGCGTTACGGACAGTAGCTCGATCACCCTCATCGTCGCGTGCATGCATGGGGTTTCGTCCGTGTGTTGTATTAAAAAACGACCTCTGATGTGGTTTTCAGGGCCTGGACGCGTCCGTGGGGGAATTTCGGTAATTTCAAGTGAACATGGGCGGAAGGCCTGACTTGGATGCTTTTTCCTCGTCCTGGTCAGTTCTCATCCGACGGCCGCAGCAGATGAAACGAGTAAGATCGGCGCTTTTAAGGAAGAAAAAAACAACGAAAAGGGGGTGCAACAC